>CM067369.1:66404023-66487589 GCA_034401795.1 Chaetoderma sp. LZ-2023a | reverse complement strand
ACGACACGACGATGTTAGCTCTGACGCGCAGGCATGCGCACTATGTGTTTTAACGGACTTAGCCGTTTTTAATGAAAACCCATCCTATATGGCTTACATACATGTACTATCCTACTCATAGGTGTGCGCTTGGAGCGAATCCAGAATGGCCGTTCCTTACCCAGCTTTGCTGAGACAGCCAGTACCCGTCCGGTCGATCCGCGCTACACCGGTAACTGGTCTGAGATAAGCGAGTCGTGGGTAACGGTTTACCGTATAGCAGGCTCCCTATAGCCTACTGCGGTGCTATTCAGTTTTGAGCACTCGTCTCTGGGGTACTAGCCACCACATCCACATCACAGTATTTGTCGCTCCCGGAAAGATATCATCTGGGGGCAATAATGAAATTTAAGTAAAGCGACCCCAGCTACCAACCACAGAGGTACCTTCGTGTGGATGAGCCTGTTGCCCCCGATGTAAGCTCGTCAAAGTATGTAGGGCGAGTAATGTGCTCGATGAATACCTCGCCAGATCTGCCATACCACACCGACCAGTGGTAGTTCCAAATCCACACATGTTTTGTGTTCAACTTTAGACATTTTGACCGCAGTCATGGGACATTGCCCGATGCATCGCATGAGCTATGAGAAGCCTCTCATCTTGTGATCCACCAGAATGCATCCGCAATTATTAATTTTCAACAGTAGCCCTTCATAACTACAGGGCAGCTTTCAACTTTCGCACCAGTATGGAACTTTCTAAACACCATTTAAATTGTTTACACTGTGCATAGACGTGACTAACTACGAGCCATCCGCAACCGCAAACGTTCTTCTTCACTGTTCCTGGGAATGAGCCGCATCAGACAGTTCGCCTGCAGCTTTTCCTAGCAGCTGACTTCCTCATCGCGCCATCTCACGATCCAAATGTGTGACGCTTCAACTACTGTGATTCCAGAACTTTCTCTGTACCGATGACTAATAGGTACTCCGTAATTATATTATTATTATATTCATGTATTACTTTTTCTGTAACAGGTACTGATGACTAATAGGTACCGCACGGTCGTCTAAGACCGCATTTTTATAGTTTATTCTTTAACTGTATAGATTATTCTAATTTGATGCCAATGAGCACTGTCAAGGTCGTGTCACCTTCTATTTTACTGTACTGTGATAAATAATTTTATGGCAGTACCCATCCTAGTTATGTATGTTTTGCTTATTTTATATAAAAACATTAGAATCGCAGTTCGCTAAGCTACACAATACAGCAACAACAATCGCACCACCTTATTCCCCAACAGCATCAATTTCTCATCGAGGTCGCTGTTTATGTTCTCATTGAGCGAACATGACACGCGGTCGACTAAAACCTGAACTATTTTAGCTCAATAGGATAGGTGTATAGTAGTAGGGACGATTACTCTGTAGGGAACATTTCGTGTAAGTCTTTTTTCCGGGAGTAGCGGATATGTAACACCGCACACCGGCTAGATTGTATAAATTGGCCATATACCTTAAGGCGTCCTATTCTTACAAATATAAGAGTGACTGTCTCTGTCTACGCTCCTCCAGCCTCCGGGCTTATTAATTGTTTGGACCTATACCCCGCCACGTTGTTTAGAGCTGACTTTAGACTGAGTGGTTAGAAACAAAGTGATGATGATGGCACACACCTCCCCCGTATCTTCGGATACTAGTTAGTTAGAAAACCACGCCAAAGTAGGAAGCGCTGCGAATATATTATAGTTATTGGCCTGCAGTGCATCTCTGGGCGAATATACATAACCCTAACGATAGGTAAAATGTTAGTCCCTGTGTGCGGATCTCACATGCTCCACCCCCGACACGCTGGTGACGGACAGGACACAGCTCTCCATCTAACATGTACGCAAAGTTTAGATTTATTTTGTCAATTAAAATGGCTTCCATTTTCGGATATGGCATTCCAACAATGGTGTACAAGACACTAAATGACCAGGCACCACAGTATCTAAGAAACATGTTTATTTATACTTCAGATGTACATAACCGCCCACTCAAATCTACCACAAATTCTAACTTTTATATGCCAAGATCTAAAACTGATGTTTATACAAGAGGCTTTGCTTGTACAGGTACTAAAACTTGGAACAGCCTACCACTTAATATACGAAAGACATGCCCACTAGCTGCCTTTAGGTCGAAACTTCTTGCCCACGTAACCATGTAATTACTTAAAATATATCATTCAATTTACTGTCAGCTCTTTTATCTTGTTTAGTTTGCGTAACCTAGAAATTAGGCCAGCCCGTTCCCACACAAGTTACATAAGAAGGTAACCTGTTATACAGATTTTTGGTACCCTTTTTACGGATGAAAGCTTTAAAAATAATTTCAATTTTCAGGACACTCATACAGGAATGCTACTGAATGTTTTAAGGTGATTTGACTGAAAGCATTGCTGCCTAGGCAGTAATGGTTTAGATTCAAATTAATTTCACAAATTCAGCAGAAACATTTTGTCATATCTGATGGGTGCCAGTTTCAGAGATTCACTTTAATTAACCGTATCTTTTAGCCATTCCGTAAGATGGTGAAATTAAAGTTGTTTGTGTCATCATAGTTGTATATATCTGTATAATATTGTATATATTTATATTTTGCTGTACAGTTAATCATATAATTTTCTGATTGTAAATATGGTTTTTTCCAAATGTAAATAATTGAGGGCCTCGGGGAAGAACAGTTATTTTATTGATCGAGTTTGTACCCTCTTTAAATAAAGATATTATTATAGCTCTACAAGTGACTGGGGCTGGTCTTAGAACCCACCACGCCCTCGCGAGAAGGATACTAGAGTTGGATAGCTACATCTTTGTCCCCACCATAAAGTTATATGTGCTTTTCAATGCTTATGTACTGTGACTTGTCTCTGTGCTGTTATATGTGGCCGTGGTGTGGTGGTGACAGAATCGTCATATGATTCTGGAGCTGCCAGCTCAGGTCATGGCCGCACGCTGTCTAACTGAGGGGATTCTCCGTGAGGGTGACCAAACGGTCACCAAGCATTCTCGCCTGTCCGGCTTATATATTAAAGATAGTTAGAATACACAGCCATTTGTGGCGTACACCTTGATCTGGACCCCAGAAAAACTAAATGTTAGGGCAGGATCTAGCAGAAGGACCGCATAAATAAAGCAGCAACTACTAATTCAATATCTTTGAACTGACATAAGATGACGGTGTTGAATTCTGCGGAAATCAAGCACCTCAGCTTCACGTAATACAACGTGCAGCACATTAACCTATAATTTCACTAGGTTGACTAGGTTGACCCTTTTACATAGCATAGTTTGAACAAGAGAGTGGCACTTTTTGCCATCTCTCTTCCTCCGCTTCAGCGTTGTAGACAATATTCCTGTGACGGAGGCCCGCGCGAGGCACTTTTCTCTCGCAACAAATAATGTTTGTGTTAAAAGTTAATTTAGTTTATATTAAACTTGCTAAGTAGCCGCGCTACTCTGGCGAGGACCATAATGGCGAGTCATCAACTTGACCATATGAACTTGACTTCTCTCGTGTAGCAGCCAACGAGTACCATTGTTTGTCTGCTGCGTGTAATTATTGTATGTATTTAATTATGGCCAATCTCTAAATGGAGCGAGGGGACCGTCACACCAGTGACACGAACACTGAGGATGAGCCCGTTAGGTGTGATGGTCGCACGGCTCCATTGGAACGTGAACGTCCACCGGCTCTAGAAGTCAGTCTTTGTATAATCTGGCAACGTGCAACACGTTTCAACAACATTTTTTTTAATGTACCACGGCACTATCTCTGTAAGTAGGCTATTACGCAATTTACACCACGCGGTAAGGGTTAAATGTAGTGGCACACTTGACACGTGTGTATTGTCAAATTACTCAGCCGACTCAAGATACCGGTATAGCGGGTGTCGCAAGCAGTGTAAATATATATTCCAAGAAAACATATGATATGATAATATTGCCGCAACCACAGAACCGATTCTAATAATTCTGATACCTACCTGTAGCTGCCAATTCGAAGATTTATCCAATGATAGGGATGTTAGTGGTTCAAAAGATACACTCTGCGGGAAAAACTAAGCCAGCAAAATTTCAAACAAATATTTCAAGATGCGCGCTATCTATCATCCCATATCAGAATGAGTATTACAGCTACAATGACAGAAATTTCTGTGCGGAAGCTTTACAAAGCTATCACATAACGGGACAAATTTCATCAAAATATCTTAATTATTGAAATTACTACAGCTTGCCGGGCAATATTGATCGGCGATGAAAATTCCCAGATTTTATGTCAAAATGTTAATTCATTTGGGGATATCTCTGGCAATATTCACGTGAGCAAAATTATAATTGATCAGGCCAATAGCCATTTCTTTCAGCTTTAAACACACTCCAATTTAATGACAATACGCAAAGATAGAGTCTGCAAGATAAAAACCATCTCATGATGAATTTTACCAAAAGAAGGATAACATATTCTCCAATCGTATCTTAGATGAATAATATTTTTATATATTCCAGTCTTTTGAACCTCTTATCCGATATTAACATCCATTATATCATATTAATCCCGAGGTCGGCACCTATTTAGAGATCCTAGAATAATTGGAATCGCTTCAGCGGTTCGTTTGCTATTATCATTTACGTATACTTCCTTAAAATATATACCCGCATCTATTGGCCTCACTCCTCCAGTCATCGCAATGGCGGTGGTGCGGGTCTGACGTCGCTAGAAGCGATAAAATAGCAACGCCCCGATGTGCGAAAAATTGTCAATTTTATCGACTTTATCTAGCGATAGTTGGTTACGCTATTTCTATCTGGTACCGCAATTTCATTAAATATGTAATAATCTTTCAAATAAAGCATACGTTTTATGATCCCGGAATTGTCCTTTAAAATATGTGACCTATAAATATGGGTGGTCTCTTAATATAAGTGGTCCATGTTGTGTGGGCCACGCGTTAACAAGTGGTATTAGCCCTGTAATGCTCAATTTGCTAATGACAATTTCAATAGAGGGATCCATTTCTAGGTATGCCACGCCTATTTCTAGCTTAGCTCCACCGCTTTTTTGCGTGTTGGAATCGATTTATATACGCTGAATAATGAGTTCCAAGAATCCCAATTTCAAGGTAACTATGCAGGTAAGCTGGTGAGTATTTTGAAACTAATTTTACGGGGTGCTTTTAAAGGTTTGCTGCCTCTGGCCGCAACAACGCCAGGTCAAATTAGTTTTAAAATATTCAACACGATGTTGATTAAATAGTAAGTAAAGACATACAATTCGTACACTTGCCGCACTATGCAATGTTCATGACTGAGCTCGATACGCCATTCATTTACACAATTTGGATTGTGACGTCAGCCTGCATATGACGTAATTGATTATGCCGTCATATTCTTAAGTTACAGATCGAATCCAGCCATTGTCATAGAAAATGACTGTTGAATAGATAGCAAAGACATACAATTCGAACAGCGTCTAGTCAAATTAGTTTCAACATATTCAACAGCATGTTGATTAAATAAAAAAGACGTGCAATTCTCACACTTGACTGGCTATTCAATGTTCCTGGCGGAGCTAGATATGTCATTCATTACACATTTTGATTGTGACGTCAGGCTACATCTGACGTAAATGATTATGACGTCATATACTTGAGAAACAGATAAGAAAAATCCATTATCATAGAAAATGCCATATGTCTAATTGCCGTCCAAGAGACCATTGTGGGGTTTTTTGCAATTTACTACTGGATTTATAGGATCGGTTATCCAACCAGTCATTTCAGTGTTAAACTTTCAAAACAACTTCTCCTTCGAGTAGCTAATGGAAATGGACATTTCTCACGATCACTGCAAGAAGCCATTTGTGGTCAGTTTGATAGAGTGCTAAACTGGACATAGAAGAGATACCGCGCGCGGGCATATACTTGCGTACTTTCATCTGCAGAAGGAATGATAAACATGCTTTGTATGTAAACCTCCAGCAAAAGAAGTGTAGTTATTTGGAGTAGTTATTTGGAGTTCCATTGGCTGTTTATTAAAATAATTAAGCGGTCATCAGCGCGCAAACTCTATGGCAGTCGGATCAGAACAAATAAGAGAACTCGGCACGAATCACGCGAGCGAACATAATAATTATGAGATATCCAGCAATCTAAAAATAGAGCCGTGTCTTCGCGCCGAGAATTATCCTCTCGATCTCGTATCGATGGAGATCTTGCGAGACCGAGCCCCACAACCCCTGCGCGAAATGGCCGCGCCTATAGGCAATTCTAGACAGCAATAAATAGATGCGTGCCTGTGGAGCGGGCACGCAATGAACTGTAGATCTCAGCCAATGAAATTGCCCAATACGAAATACATGATGACCTGATTGGATACCCTCAATCCCATTTAAGCATAATGTTACGTCACATAGCAAGAGATCAAAGGTCTGCAAGTAAAGCTACATATATACAGCGGAGCGATGTGAGTGGGCGTATGTTAGTACGATACGAAAGACAGGCGGCCGTCATGCTGTCCCCTGCTGTAACCCCAACCCACTACCATCCATCCATCCACCCACCCAGCCCCTCGTATGGCCCCAGCTACTCATTTCCATTGCGAAAATGAAACTGGTAGCCAGATCCAGTAGCTAGTCCAGGAGTTCTGGTACGGGTACAAAAGGAGCAGGAAAGGTACAATTACTTATATGGGAATTTATCTGTGCTTTTACGTATCAGATTGCATAACTTATCCAATCGCTTTATTTTCGTTATAGTTGGTAAAATATATGGAAATCTGGGCGTTCGTAGTAGTATTCTGGTAGAGCATCTACTCGTTCTGCAGCAAGTAGTCGCAAACAAAGATATAGTGATATTCATCACCTATGTAATTTCTTTGGCATAAATTATATTTCTGTTGCTGACTATCTATTCAATTCCACCTATCCCTCTCGATCGGCAAGTAGTGATAACTCGTTCTGAATTTAGTAAATGTTATTCTATTTAATAGTTGGTAATTTTCAATTTCTAACTTTGTTTTGAAAACTCCATAGATTTTGCCTTTGCATGATTCAGTCAGTTGTTGATGTCATTGTTGCCTATATATGTAAAATAAGCATGTTTCCTTTAAGATGTTCTCGATGTATATTACCCACTTATATTGTTTATTGTTGATGGTGGAATCAGCCAATAGAATGCGTACATCTTAGCAGCTAGTTTTGTTCACTGACACGGTAGTAGCCTGAACCAGTAATTTAGCATCTGCTGTTAGGCAGCGTATGGACATTTCACCTGTTTCTCCATATAGGAAATACTTGGGAGTGGGTTTCTTGACCTTTAGGATATATCTTTTTAAAATCTATTTTTAATTTTTCCAATTGTGCACACTTTTCTATGCCCGTAGCTTCATTGACGTATAATAGGATAGGTTCTGCCGTTTAGCGGAATAGTTTTAAGAGGCAATCAATAGGTAGGTCTAGTGTTTGGGTGCAGCATAAAGGTCCAAATAATACTTTCCGCACTTGTTCAACCATTTGTCTTTCGGCATTGACAATTCACCCGTTGTAACTAAATTTCACTCCTAGGTAAATACATTCAGTTTCTATATGTCTGCCTTTCATTTTGAAACGTAACCGGCTTAGGTGGTGTTTTGTAGTGCCAAATAGTCCTACGACTATTTTAGTTTTGTCGATATTAACTTTGAGCTTCCAAGTATCTGTATAGTTTGCAAATATCGTGCATATTCGGTATATAACCAACTAGATAACTGCATGGAGAGAAGACAGGGTACCAGTATATGTTCGGGGATAACACCATAAAGCAGACAGATGTGCCAATATGTCATATGAACAGAATCGCCTCTTCCACACTCCCCACCCACCCTACCACAATGACTACCGTCATATCGATTTGACTCCACATCTTGTGGTCTTCTCAGATAATGTCCGCTATAGAAGGTGTGTCTGTAAGCCTATACCTTCTGGTCAGACTATCCTCTGACACTAATTCTCTCATACTGGCTCGATCCTATGAGATATTTGGACAGATTGGCGGGCAAGGATGCTCTGATCATGCGCGTCCATCTATACACATAGGACCGGTTCAGGGCCAGAGCAGATCCCTATGTTGATAATGGTTCGGAGCTTTGCAATGGTGTCTACACAATCGTCTGGTTTGATGACTTTCAGCTCCCTGACCAATTGGCCCCAGATGAAGGATAACTCACTTATATCGAGGAGTGTGACGGGGAGAACAAACCAGCAGGTGATGAGGACAGTCTGGCATCTGATTATGAAGATCTTTAGTGTTCCACTGAAATCATAATTCTGACAGACTTTGAGAATCGCTGTTAAGCCAGCAAACCATGTGCGTAGGAAATAGTTTTTGTTTAAGTCTATTTCAGTTTAATATATTCATATGGACAATTTTTTTCAGTTGACATATTTTATAGTCATTTTTTAATACAGCAAATCCTGTACTAAGTAGTTTCTTAAAAAAAGTTGAAACATATCCATATGGATATTGTTTGTCAGTTGACATATTATTTGTTTCTTTTGTTCAGGTTTTGGAATTACAAAAATAATTGTACATGTTATATTTTATACCAAAAATTGCTTCTCAATTAGCTATTTCCTGTGGTGACCTTTGACCAGTTCTTGAGTGGGTACGCACCAAAAACTCATTCTTAGGTACGCGCTCTGACATCAGTGGATCCGTGGCTACGTTTGGAGGAGACACGTGTCGTTGCTGTGCTAGATTTTGAGATTAACTCTAAAATTTTGGGGTACTTTGAGAGGCGTCCCCTGCCAGACGGACCAATAAGGAAACTTAAGAATGACCGTTCTAAGGTCACCTGTGGACACTTTACATGACCCGCACCGAAAGCCTTTCGTGCTCGAGTTTGAGAATAAATCACTCTGGGCTCCCAGACTAAAATGGTGGGCGCATACTGCTAGCTAGTTTTACTCTTCCGTATTTATTAGATTCTAGCGGGACTAAGGCCTGTTGTGTTTTTGCAAGTCAAATTCGGTTATTCATGATTAAAACCTAGATATGCTATATGCCGTCGTGTCTATCTTAATTCAAATAAGAACCATACTATAATTCAAAAGGCTGACTTACCCGTTTGTACTTTGCCCTTTGCCACCGACATCTTGGCGATAGGCTGTCACTTTGTAAATATAGCGCTGTCGAACCGACAACGATAGCTGGATGATTGAATGTGTAAATATCGAGTCCTCTATTCTAGTCTATACTAGTCCTCTAGTCGCACGGGTGACCTGAGTAGAAACCTACTCTGGGGTGGTTGTGGTGGTGGTGGTGGTGGTGGTGGGGATTGTATCGATGACACTTTTAGGGAAGTAAGCAGCACGGGGTTATGACATACTATTATACACAGCAATGTGCGTTAGAAAGACACGCTCTTAAAGTTATCCTGAAGCACTAAGACGACTAGGAAATCTATGTAAAATTTCAGTGACGGTTGTATTGTTCGAAGCCGCCATTTTAGTATAAGGGGGTAACATATATAGATACCTAATTTGAAGCGAATGACTATTTAAAAAAATTTAATTCTAACGTTTTAAGCGATATCCGCAACGTGTTATGTGTATTGCTAATATTGAACAGGTAAATCGTCAGGTGAAGTTATGACATAAGCGTGCTTCTTTGATATGGTAATTAGCTCTCCAGGTGGAGCGTATTTAAACTTCTCATATCCCATTAAATATAGACACTTTTGCAAGAGATATGAGATGTCTGCTGATTTCTGTTTAATTTACCCAGCATGCAATGTTACCCAGCGTGCAATGGCGTGGCTCCATAATCGTTGTAACTATTATACGCCATATTCGTTGAGTCTATTGTTTGTACAGGTCAGGATTTCTCAAACAAAAAGAACCCGCCTGCTCGTGCAAATGGTCGTTTGTCAGCCAGCTCTGAAAGCGTAAGCGTGCGCGGAGGACGTATTCACGACAGTACATTTTAAAGCCTTATTTCAATACTGTTCAGCGCAAGTGTGTCAATTTCCAGGAGAGAATAGGGAAAAAGTTATATATACTTTGACAATACTTTGCGTGAAATATGTTGCTATCAATGACAGCGGAGAGATTCAGTCACATTATTGGCAAAATAATTAGTAGGTAATGCAATTACTTCCTGCTGCAACTTTGATACTAATTTGAATGAAAATTGGTGCTGCAACAGCTTTCAGTTTACAGAAGCAAGATTCAGTCAAATTATTGTCAAAATAATTAGTAGGTGATGCAATTATCTCCTACTGCAATTTGATACTAATTTGAACAAAAATTGTTGCTGCAACAGCTTTCAGTCTATATATTCTAAAATAAGCATCATAATTTTCAGTCAACACTCGCTACATATTTGAAGAGCAATTTGACTGTAAGTTGTTTCTGACCGGGATGCCCCACTAGTCCGACAGCACAGTAGTCCGACAACACAATAGCCCGACAATTTTACCCACTAGTCCGACAACCCAATAGCTCGACAACCCAATAGTCCGACAATTTTACCCATACCCACTAGTCTGACAGCACAATGGTCCGACGATTATACCCCAACAATCTGACACAGTAGAAAATTAACAAACCCAGTAGTCCGACAACCCAATACTCCGATCATAGTACTTTTATTAGAAGGTGCAATTGTTTCAAAACCGGGTAGATCTTGAAGTAGGATAAGATGGTTACCTCGTCATCGGAAATACCTAACATTCTTTTTATAGTCGTTCTATAGCCCATATCAGACAAAGCAGTTTTGGGCACTATACAAAGGAGTGAAGGGCATGAAAACAATAACAAAAACAGCACTAGATCCTGAATTTGATCCGATCCTGATCTAGTTTTTATCCGGATCAGGGACAAAGTCTGCCAGTAGGTTTTGCCTGTTCTTTAATACAGCTCCGGACACTCTCGGATACATATATGCAGACGCGTACATATCTGACGGTTGAAACATGTATTCGTCTTAAAATTAAAAGATATACAAATGTAGTTTTATTGTTTTAATTCGTATTCTGTTGGTTCATTTCCATCAAATTCATACGATTATTTGTGTTAAGTAAATCCACTTTAGAATGTCGTTTAACAGTTTGTTTCGAAACAGCTATTTAGGAAAGTTTCATATGAAGAAAACCCTACAGAGCCAGATAGTGGGGCGGATATGTAACAAATTCGAGGTAAGATGTTCCATTCTGGCAGAAAGCATAAAATTTGGCATATAGGTGGTTTAAGGTATGCTGAACTTAATTAGATGCGGTGCCACGTGATTCTACCAAGGGAACCCATTCAAAATGGCCGCCTTCCCAGCGGAAAATCTGCATTACTCAAGTACTAGATGGAGTAGAGGGCTGGAATTGATGTCAAATTAATGATTTCTTGGTTCACTGGTTATAATTTTACCCATTCCAATACTCTAAATAGATAAGCATGCTGAAAAATATATTATTATTGTTGTTGTTGTTGTTGTTGTGGTGGTGGTGGTGGTGGTGGTGGTGGTGGTGGTGGTGGTGGTGGTGGTGGTGGTGGTGGTGGTGGTCGTCGTCGTCGTCGTCGTTGTAACATTTGTAAATTAGTAGTATTATTGCAAGATTATCCCGTGGATGTTCACCCTGGGACATGTACACTATGCACGATGGCTCAGCATCCATGTGGCTGATCTGTTGCAACTTGAGAACCGATGCCCACTTGTACATAGGAAATTTGTTGAAGGAAACTCGTTACTCAGAAAACGGATCACAAGTGCTCAGCCTTGGCACATGATCAAATCCACGAGCAGCAAAATGCTATTCTGAAAGGCGATGGTGGAATTATCGGAATCACAGAAAATGAAGCTGCTTTGAAACGATCGATGGTGTCAGGCTCAGAAATAGGAAGGATGATCAGCGAGTACGAAGTGAAACATACACACAGAAATATCAATGATAACTGTCACCATGAGCAGATTCCGAGTAAGCAGAAATTGTTTGCTTTAAACACAATTTGTCTTATTGATACAATCGAGGAAATGGGAAACCCATTTTTAGATGACAGTTTTGACTTAGTGACTCTAGATACCAAAGTCATGTCCGAGTCTGTAGTGAATGCGATCCGAACAGCAGAAGAACTAGGCATCAGACAGTACCACACATTCGTCGCAGATCGACTATCTGTATGATCAAAATCGGTATATAACCCAATCCAAAAGAACAATTTGGCTTTGTTCAAATCAAAACAGAGGAAGTGTACTAGAACCAACAAGAAGCTTGTTGCAATGAAGAGAGATGGACAGTTATTCTCTAGACTGTACATTTCCTGCCAATCCAGAGACAGAGACCTTGATTCATTCTTTGAGCATGAAAATCATCCATGGCCCCCATCACTTGCTGAGAGCAACGCAATGCGCCAAGGCAGCAAATCAGATCTGATGGAATGTTTGGAAGCATTAGTAGCTCGTGCAGCTGATTGTCCAGAGGTTGAAGTGAAGATCATTGACGGAGCAGCTATGATGCATAATCTAGATCCCAAGAAATAAATCGTGGTTGTGAACACATTTGGAGATTTTGCAGAGCACGTCTTCCTCCCACACATTGCTAGACAACTACAGACGGTTAAAAGATTGGATGTTGTATGGGACGTGTATAAGGCTGGAAGCTTGAAGACACACGCTAGAGAATTACGGGGACATGGTGAAGCTCTTCGTGTTGCATCGAGTACAAGACTCCCTCAAATTTGGAAAACTTTCCTACGAGTTGATGCAAACAAAATAGGCCTCTTCACCTTTCTCGCACATACATTGGAGTTATTCGAGCTACCAGAAGGAAAGATACTCGTCACAACATGTGAGGAAAACGTGCTGATGAGGCCAGAGCATGACGTCTCACAACTCGCGCCATGCATGGAGCATGATGCTAGAATGTTGCTCCACGCCTTCCATGCATATCACCAAAGTTATCGAACAATAATGATTCATGCTACAGATACAGACGTCGTAGTCCTAGCCATACGGACAGCAAACTTTCTTCATGGGTGTGATCTCTGGGTCGCATTTGGCCATGGGAAGACCTCCGTTATGTATCAGCTCATGGCATTGCAACAGTTTTGGGTGCAGAAGCGTCACAAGGACTGCTATTTATGCATGCTTTCTCTGGGTGTGACACTGTGTCTGCATTTTGTGGGATTGGCAAGAAGATAGCATGGGAAGTTTGGAGGACTTCAGATCTATTCAAGTCACTATTTTGGAGACTGTCTGATGCCCCGGAGTCTATGTGTGACAATGACATGGAAACGCTGGAGAGGTTTGTCGTACTACTGTACAAACGCACATCACCATTGTCAAAGATTAATGAGGCACGAAAACGGCTTTTCGCTTTTGGCAACATTCCTCCGACCAGTGCAGCTCTGCTGCAACACACCAAACGTGCTGTGTTCCAGGCAGGTCATCTTTGGGGGCCAATCACTTCACGCAAATGCAAAAACACCATCGCCAGCTGACTGGGGATGGGTCAGAGATGGAGACACTTGGTCACCGCAATGGAGTTTGCTTGCAGACGCATCTAAGGCATGCTGGGAACTCGTGAAATGTGCTTGCGAAAGTAATTGCACTGGCAGATGCAAATGCTATAAATCCAACTTACCTTGTACACAGTTGTGCCTATGCGGTGCACAGTGCGTGGGACGTCTGTGAATCCTGATTCAACAATCAACAGCATCATGTATAGCCTTGCATACTCTAATAGGATAATTGAACGTATCTATAACGACCATTACTTGGTTCGATATTAAGAAATCAAGTAATTTAAACTATTTCTAGGTGCTATATTGCTTTTGTTCTCAAGAGATGGATCTTTTAGATAACACATCTTAAAGAGCCACCGTCTTTTGACATCAAACACAGGTGGTCGCTGTAGTGAGTAGAATTATAACGATTGACCCATGAAACCCCTAATTTGACATTAATCCCATCTCTCTACTCCGTCTAGAGCTTGAGTAATGCGAAATTTCCGCTGGGAAGGCGGCCATTTTGAATCAGCCATTTTGAATGGTTTCCCTTGGTAGAATCACGTGGCACCGCATCTAATTATGATCAGGATACCGTAAACCACCTATATGCCAAATTTCATGCTTTCTACCAGAATGGAACATCTTTTTCACATATCTGCCCTACTAAGACAGTCCCACTAAATGAACTTGCGCAACCTGTCGAGATATTTGGCCTATCTGATGTTCACCTGCAAAACATTAAAAAAACAATTCCCTATATTAGTCTTCGAATGTCAGATGTTATGGCAACTTCCTGGGCCACCCCGTATTATCAATGACAACATAGCACCGTTTATGTAAATATCACACAATGCTTCTATTTACTAAATAAAATCCTATGCTCTAACTATTATATCTTATTTGATCTATTAACCAATCGACTGCTTGGCTGGCTAGATGGCTGGCTGACGGCAGCGGTATTATGACCCACCCATATCTCGTAAAGCAGTAGGTGGTAGGTGGTAGTAGGAGGTGGTAGGAAGTTGTAGCCGGTGATCAACGGTGGTACGTGGTGGGAGGTAGTTGGTGGTGGTAGGAGATGGTAGGTCCTATGTGGTTTTAGGTTGTAGGTGTTGTTAGGTTGTGGGAGGTGTTAGGTGCTAGGTATTATGGTGTGAGGGAGGGAGGAAGGGAGGGCTACAGCTTACAATCGGAGATTGCAGACCCTCGCCCTCCCATTTCTGGATTTTCCAGAGTTTACCAGATTTCCTGGACTTCTTCAGATCACGCCAAATGTTGTGGCATCCTAATATATATTCTCACACTTTCTTCTTTTAAAATTCGACGCCGCTGCCGCTGCCGCCGCCGCCGACGACGACGACTACAGCAACAACAACAACAACAACAACAACAACAACAACAACAACACCGCCGCCAGCACCACCATCACCATCACCACCACCAGCACCACCAGCACCACCAGCACCACCAGCACCACCAGCACCAACACCACTACTACTATCAGCACCACCACCAGCAGCAGCAGCGGTAGTGGCAGCAGAAGCTATCGTATTGATAACACTAGCACTACGACCAGCAGCAGGGGCGGCAGTGGCGGCAGCAGTGGCAGCGGCAGCGGCAGCGGCAGCAGCAAAAGCAGTGGCAGCAGCAGCAGCAGCAGCTGCAGCAGCAGCAGCAGCAGCAGCAGCTATCATATTGATAACACGATTGGATATGTGTATAAAGAAGGTATGGACATAGCAACGTTTTTGCTCATCGGTGATACATTAAAATGTAATTATATTATATTCTCCTAACCACTCGTCCACACACCCACCCAATCTCCTCTGATGTTGATGAATTTTCTCACAGATCCATCTCTCAGTATTTTCATGCATCTCTCAATATTTGTATTCATCGGTCAATTTTTAATTGCGACTCCACAACCTGTATGCATCTGTCTGTCTGTCTGTCTGTCTGTCTGTCTGTCTGTCTGTCTGTCTGTCTGTCTGTCTGTCTGTCTGTCTGTCTGTCTGTCTGTCTGTCTGTCTGTCTGTCTGTCTGTCTGTCTGTCTGTCTGTCTGTCTGTCTGTCTGTCTGTCTGTGCCTGCCTGCCTGCCTGCCTGCCTGCCTGCCTGCCTGCCTGCCTGCCTGCCTGCCTGCCTGCCTGCCTGTCTGTCTGTCTGTCTGTCTGTCTGTCTGTCTGTCTGTCTGTCTGTCTGTCTGTCTGTCTTTACATTGAAAAAAACGCATTGGCACAGGAATTTAATTAAAAGTTTTTTACCTAAATTTGTCCTATCGAGACCAAGTTTAGATTTACTTAGAGTGGTCCCCCCTTGAGATTAGTTGGGGGTAAAGTGAACTTATCAGTAGGTCGCTTTAACAGGTAAAGGCTGGGATTGATCCTACATTATAGAGAAATCACACACACACGAATGCACGCACGCACGCACGCACGCACGCACGCACGCACGCACGCACGCACGCACGCACGCACGCACGCACGCACGCACATACGCACGCACGCACATACGCACATACGCACGCACGCACGCACGCACACATCTGAACGAATGCACGAATGCATGCAATAATACATGCACACAGTAATACATGCACGAATGCACGCAATAATGCATGCATGAACGCATGCACTAACGGACGCACGAATGCATGCACGCACACACCCACGCACTAATGTACTTACGAATTAATGCACCCACCCCCACTTACACACACGCACACATACACCCACGCAAGTATAGATGCACACACGTACGGATGTACGAGCACACTCACACACAAACACACATACGAACAAACGCACGGACGCACGAACGAACGAACGAACGAACGAACGAACGAACGAACGAACGAACGAACGAACGAACGAACGAACGAACGAACGCACGCACGCACTTTTGCAGACACAAAACTAAAAGATGTCCTACGGATATGATTTCATGTTTCCCCACCATTGATTTTGGTTGGGATTAGATTTATTTAAGAATAGGTAGGGAGGGATGAAACCTTGTCATTGTTATCAGGAACTATGAGGTCTAACTTTGATATTACTAGCAAATCTTTCAGGTTTGGATTTCTATTGTAAGCTATTACTGGTCGTGCTTTGATCGGTTCCTTTAATTTAGATTGCAACTGTGAATATTCGTCTTTCATGGTTTTCGCTAATTCAACATTACGTCTATTGTATGAGTTGAAATGGGATAATTTTGTTCTTTTGTGATATTCCCGAATCTACATTTATTCCAAATGGTGCTTTTGTTTGGAGTGTTCTAATCTAATGGCCTTCTCGGATTTTGCGAAACGAACTCGTTTCTTCCTCACTATCGAAGGTCGGAATCTATTCTATTGGCATGATTTCAAAATGATGTTCAACTGAATGATCAGGAAGTTGGAAATGTTGAGCAATTGGCGTATCTGCTGAGGTGTTAATATCAGAAACGTGGCGTCTAGCACGCACTCTAAATGCATTTTTTGTTTCACCAACATACTGTTTCTGGCAAAGGGCACAATTGATCAAATAGACTACATTCTCAGAATCACAATGCATATTAGTTCGGATATGATATTCATTTTTAGTTTGAAAGGTCAGGAATGTTTGTTGGTTTACAATATAGTTGTTTACTTTGCATCTATTTTTGTCACATTTAGAAACTGATCCATCGCACATGCTTGGTTTATTGTGTTTAATTTGGACAGGCTCAAACTCGGGTCCGCTATGAGGTTTTAGATCTTCAAGCTTATTGATGGTGTCTGCTTTAATTTTTCGAAGAAAACGGGCTGAATAGCCTCGTGCTTTCAAAGCATCAAACAGAGTAGAGCATGCACTATTCAGATTTCGCCTGTTGCTAGAGTTTCGAAAAAATCTTATGATTTGCGATTTGATCAAACCTTTAAATGTGTGTGGAGGATGAACTGATTTGTTGTGAAGCAGCTGATGTGAGTCTGTTGGCTTAAAGAATACTTTATATTCTAATTTTCCAGAGGAGTCAAATTGAGGACCCTTATAGATTGTGACATCTAAAAAGTAAACTGATGTTCCACTAATAGTAGCTTTTAGCTTGATGTTTGAATCTTGGTTATTTAAAATGCTAAAAGATTCCCAAAAGTCTTCTTCTGAATGCTGCCAAATTATGAAGATGTCATCTAGATATCTGAGGTAAAGAAGAGGCTTTTTGGTTGATTTGTTCAGTGCCCCCTCTTCCCACTCCGCAACATAAATCATGGCAAAATTTGGGCTGAATCGTTTACCCATTGCGCATCCACAGATTTGAAGGTAATTTTCACCATTAAATTGGAAATCGTTTCCTTTAAGACTTAGCTCTAATAATTTTAGAATTTCCGTGTCTGGTCGATCTGGATCAGGAAATTTGACAAAAGAATTCTTAATAGCATTGACTCCAGCATCAATATCTATATTGGTATACATAGCATCTATGTCTAATGTGACTAAATATGCATCTTTCGGAACTGACAATTTGGATAACTTTGAAAGAAAATGTTCTGTGTTCTTGAGAAAGCTCTTGTGTCTATTAGCAATGGGCTTTAAATAGTAATCAATATATTCTGAAATGCCATAAGACTCACTGCCACAGTCTGAAATGATGGGTCGTCCAGGTGGTGTCAATGGATCTAACCAGGTGCTGATAGGTTTATGGATTTTAGGCAAGGTATAAAATGTCCGATTTTGTGGATTATTCTCACCTAGCAGATACTTTAGCTGTTTCTTATCGATGTACTTATCTGTATGCAATGAATTAAGTATTTCAATGAAATTTTGTCGGTTCTGAGGCCAAATTAAATTATCAAGTTTTCTGTAATGCCTGGTTAGTTAACTGCCTTTCGGCCTCGCGGATGTAGTTTTCTCTAGACATAATCACAGTTGCTGAACCTTTATCGGCTGGTTTTATAATAATATTCTGATTTCTACGTAATTTGTTGATAGCCTGTCGCTCGATAAATGAAAGGTTTTGCTTATTGTTTGTAACTGGCAATGATCTGGCTATACCAGCAACCGTTTTTATGGTTGCTTTAATATTGTCATCAACTAGCCTATCTGGAGGGTCCCAACCGGATTTTCCAGTGAATGGTTTTGACTCTCCATTCACTCTGTCGGTCGGTCGGTCGGTCGGTCGGTCGGTCGGTCGGTCGGTTGGTCTTTGAAAAAAACCCAAAAACGTATGTTAGTCTGTCAAATTTGTGACATTTTGCAAAGACTGCCTATGTCGTATCTATAGCGCTTTCGTATGTGAAAATCGGTAACTTAGTAGATACTCATTACAAGAGATGCGAGAATAACTAAACATTTCTCTCCGTGTTTGCTCTAAGTTTTTCTGGGAGCATATTATTTGCTCAGCTGACCTGAATGATTATGGCATGGCGACCGTCCGTTATCCGTCCGTCCATCTTACATCCAATTCGTTTTGGTGTCCATTTCGGATTTTCGGAAATTTTTCCTGAAATCATTTAAACACATCTCCTAAACGACTTTTGGTAAAAGGATCTTATTCTAGTACGCTCTAGAACTTCTATTCAGAATTTTGATTGGTCGATGTTTCCCACGAGAATCTTGGATTTTCCACAAACTTTACAGAAAGAAAAATGGAATTGGTCAATTTATCTGGTGGCCATCTTGGATTTCTAAATATGTCCAGGAAATTCCTTTTTGTTAATGCTTAACTAAATTATTTTAATTAAATTTTTTGTTGTCGCAGGAGTGGGGTTGGTGGGGTGTGTTGGGAGTGTATATATAGATTAGGTGACAGTATGCCAATATTATAGTGAAAAGTGTGTATCTGAACATTTAATGTCCGACATCCCCGCCTGGTGACCTCAATAATAACTATGGTATGATAATATTATTAATAATAATACTATAATGTAGTAATTGTGGTTGTAGTACCGTAGTATGCCAGTATTAAGCCTGTCTACATGTACATAGGTATATGTGTTCCCCACAGAATTTTCGGATTTTCCGAAATGTGTCGTATTTTGTAGATGTCTCTTTCATCCAGATCACGCTCAGCTACTGGAAATCCTCTTGCATGGCAAGATCCTATGTTGTGTTAACATTTGAGCTAAATTTGATCGGTGGTTCATGAGAGACTGCCCGGAATAACCTTTTGTGACTGACTGACAAACTGGCTAACGGACTAACTAAAGAAAAACAGCAAACTACATAGGCCTACAGAGCATTGCAGAAACCTATTATACTTATGATACACCTTATTCCACATTTTAGATGACTTTCTGTAACGTGTTCGCGCAAGTTTTCTGAGAGCAGTTATTGCCATACCCCAAGACGGCACAAAACCTGCTAATACGTATACGTAATAAAATGCGCCTATATAATCCTATAAAGTAAAAACAACTTTATGTAATACCTTTTCGTGTACACCGTATAAGTCACTTCATGTGACCTTGGACAGAATCTGGTCTGTATCGATTAATTACTAATTGGTGGACTTCTGAACAGATATTAAAAATTAATATTAAAAACCATATACTATCAGATGCAGAGCGTTACAACATATATTTTAAGCCTAATTGCATACTCAAAGTAGCGCGTTATCCGGATCCTTTGCATATGGATGGAATTTCGGCAGCCATTTTTAAAGTTGTCCGCCATACGGTCATTTCTCTACCTGACCTGGAAGTCCATCAACTGATTTCGGACAATTCAGATATCAGGCTAACCAAAAACCACAGTGGCGTCTGTTCCCCCTTCTGGTAATGAAATTCGGTCTGGTTCATGGAGCATTATAGGATATGTAACATAAAGTAAAATGTAAATAAATAATATATTTGAATCATATAGAACACAATACAAGACATGTTCTTTTAAATACAGTATATATGTACTAAAATGTTAAATCCATATATAATTATTTTACTCAAATGTTATGATATTAAATTATTTTAAAACTTTCAAATGATAGGCCTACTAAATGCTATTTACTCTATTTGCTTAAAAGATATAGTGCATTTTATTCTCGCTTGTTGTTTAATCTTGAGGAACACACGCCATCCATCAGAATGCTTCAATAAAATTAATGTCATCAGCTCATTTGACCTCATAATTTAACTATTATTAAAATTAATGTTAATCACTTCCTGACTGTAACTAATGAGGAGATCAAAGTATTTTATAGTGTTTGGCACACAGACTATCTGAGGTAAAATTAGACAAGTCGCAAAAGTGAAGCTAGAGATTGTTTAGCCTATGTTTTGTCTAGGATTTTGATATCTGGATTTTGGGTAATAATGGTGTATCCTAACATTGTGTCTTCTTTTCTGTTAGTACCGCTCATATATTTTTTCTTAACTACATTGTTCTAGAGTCCAAAGTTGTATTATATTTGATAGTATGTATTAATATATTCTTTCTTATTATGCTCCCCGAAAAAATTTCGTAGGAGCATACAGTCGCCGCTTTGTCCGTCCGTTCGTCCATCCGTCCGTCCGTCCGTCCGTCCATTCACCATATATAAGTTTGTCCGGGGCATAGTTTCAAGACTTTTTCACATATGGTCACCAAACTTGGTATGTGGATGCATCTTCGGGAGCAGGTGTGCGGAGAATGAAAGGTAGGTCAAAAGTAGGTCATGCTGACCTACTTTTCATGGTCGACTGAATATCACAGAAAATGTTTGTCCGTGCCATAGTTTCAAGACTGTTGCACATATGGTCACCAAACTTGGTATGTGGATGCATCTTAGCGAGAAGGTGCGCGGAGTATGAAAAGTAGGTCAAAAGTAGGTCATGCTGACCTACGTTTCATGGTTGACTGAATATCACAGAAAATGTTTGTCCGTGCCATAGTTTCAAGACTTTTGCACATATGGTCACCAAACTTGGTATGTGGATGCATCTTCGGGAGCAGGTGTGCGGAGAATGAAAGGTAGGTCAAAAGTAGGTCATGCTGACCTACTTTTCATGGTCGACTGAATATCACAGAAAATGTTTGTCCGTGCCATAGTTTCAAGACTGTTGCACATATGGTCACCAAACTTGGTATGTGGATGCATCTTAGCGAGAAGGTGCGCGGAGTATGAAAAGTAGGTCAAAAGTAGGTCATGCTGACCTACGTTTCATGGTTGACTGAATATCACAGAAAATGTTTGTCCGTGCCATAGTTTCAAAACTTTTGCACCTATGATCACCAAACTTGGTATGTGGATGCATCTTAGCGAGCAGGTGTGCGGAGTATGAAAGGTAGGTCAAAAGTATGTCACTTTTCATGGTTGACTGAATATCACAGAAAATGTTTGTCCAGGGCATAGTTTCAAGACTTTTTCACATATGGTCTGCAAACTTGGTATGTAGATGCATCTTAGCGAGGTGTGCAGAGTATGAAAAGTAGGTCAAAAGTAGGTCATTCTGACCTACGTTTCATGGTCGACTGATTATCACAGAAAATTTTTGCCCGTGCCATAGTTTCAAGACTTTTGCGCATGTGCTCTCCAAACT
This sequence comes from Chaetoderma sp. LZ-2023a, assembly GCA_034401795.1. Lineage (NCBI taxonomy): Eukaryota > Metazoa > Mollusca > Caudofoveata > Chaetodermatida > Chaetodermatidae > Chaetoderma > Chaetoderma sp. LZ-2023a. The sequence continues at coordinate 66,465,618 of CM067369.1, read as the reverse complement.
TGGTATGTGGTTGCGTCTTAGGGAGAAGGTGTACAGATTATCAAAAGTAGGTCAAATGTAGGTCATGTTGACCTACTTTTCATGATCGACTGAATATCACAGAAAATGTTTGTCCGGGCCATAGTTTCAAGACTTTTTCACTTATGGTCACCAAACTTGGTATTGATTATTACAGAAAATATCTCTGTTCATTTTGAACATAGTTTTTATATGTATTTTTCATATGGTGCCAAGCAAAGTCTAAATGTGTTTATATAGAGAAACTTAGATTTTGCTTTTATCCATTCAGTTTCTCTGCAGAGTATGCCTTCGGGGAGCATACGTCAATTTATTGATTTGCCTTGTCTTCTTATATATCATATCATTCTGGCTTGTCAGTTGTCACTAGCTTGTTGTTCAATCTTAAGAAATACAACACCTGATTTCGTTTCTTAGTCATATTGGCACATAATTGAATCCTTGTTATGTAATAATGGAGGACTATTATAAATAAAGACGGCTCACTAGCTCAGTAATTGTTCCATATACATCGGTATAGAGACCATGGACTATTGCTGTCAGATGCATCAACAGCTTTAGGTGTAAATAGCATTAAAACTTATAACATAAGGACCTTTCCAAGTTTATCCATCCGTCATATGACGTCACATGACGTCATAATCAACTACGTGACGTGTAGTCATAAATATATGAAATCGTAAGATGTACGCTGGTATGCAACTGGCCGCCAAACAGTTGGTGAATAGTTGCCGAAGATTAAACATGCCAGTTGCGAGTTGTAAGGAGTTGTACGGTTATAAGCCAACTGGGGGAGCGTATTGAGTCACATGTTCACCTGCTAACGGATGTAAGGATCGCAATAACAAAATAATCTGTTCGTAAATGTGAGGACATTTCTCTCAACGTTTGTCATACAGTATCAATCAATTTGTATGATGAAAAATGTCCCGTCAAACATGTCCACATGCACATGTACTGTGCACATTTTAGCACACCCTAGCCGTTTTACAGACTCCGGTCTTATAGAACCACGCGACTACAAAAACTAAATTTATATGCAACCTATTGTATATGGATATGCTGAATCCCATACAAAATGCACAGTCCACAGGCTGATGTGTTTCCCATCCACAGCGTCAAGACACTCCTGAAAATCCATCGTTGCAGGAAACAAGAAAGTGGAGAAACAATGAATTTCCACGAAATCCAATACAGGGGCATATGCAAGAATATGTGAGGGAATTAGATGAACACGCCAAATATAGAATTATTAACCACACCCATATTGTCTTGATGACTCTCGTCGTCACTGACTCGCCCTTTCTCCCCCCCCCCAACCCCTCAACACCATCTCTCTCTCTCTCTCCCTTTCTCTCTCTCTCTCTCGCTCGCTCTCTCTCTCTCTCTCTCTCTCTCTCTCTCTCTCTCTCTCTCTCTCTCTCTCTCTCTCTCTCTCTCTATCTCGCTCTCTCCCTCGGTCCCTCCCCCCACCCCAACCACTTTCCCTCTCCATTGCCCCCGTCCCCATCCACCACTCTCCCCCTTTTCTCATTTGCGCCTACTCTGTCTCTCCCCACACCCTCCTCCCTCCCTCGCCCTCCATCCTCCTCTCTCTCTCTCTCTCGCTCGATCCCTCCACCCTCCGCCCCAACCACTTTCCCTCTCCATTGCCCCAGTCCCCATCCACCACTCCCCTTTTCTCTTTTTCTCTCACTCTGTCTCTCCCCACACCCTCCTCCATCTCGCCCTCCATCTTCCTCTCTCTCCCTCTCTCTCTCTCTTTCTCTCCATCTCTCTCTCTCTCCCTCGGCCCCCCTCCCCTCCACCCAACCACTTTCCCGCTCCATTGCCCCCGTCCCCATCCACCACTCTCCCCCTTTTATCTTTTTCTCTCACTCTGTCTCTCCCCACACACCCCCTGCCTCTCTCGCCATCCATCCTCCTCTCTCTCGCTCTGTCTCTCTCTATCTCTCTCTCTCTCTTCTCTCTCTCTCACTCACTCACTCACTCACTCACTCTCTCTCTCGCTCTCTCTCTCTCTCTCTCTCTCTCTCTCTCTCTCTCGGTTCCTCTCCCCCACCCCAACCACTTTCCCTCTCCATTGCCCCAGTCTCCATCCACTACTCCCCATTTTCTCTTTTTCTCTCACTCTGTCTCTCCCCACACCCTGCTCCATCTCGCCCTCCATCCTCCTCTCTCTCACTCTCTCTCTCTCTCTCTCTCTCTCTCTCTCTCTCTCTCTCTTTCTCTCCATCTCTTCTCTCTTCTCTCTCTCTCTCTCTCTCTCTCTCTCTCTCGCTCTCTCCCTCGGCCCCTCTCCCCTCCGCCCCAACCACTTTCCCTCTCCATTGCCCCAGTCCCCATCCACCACTCCCCATTTTCTCTTTTTCTCTCACTCTGTCTCTCCCCACACCCTCCTCCATCTCGCCCTCCATCCTCCTCTCTCTCACTCACTCACTCACTCACTCTCTCTCTCTCTCTCTCTTTCTCTCTCCATCTCTCTCTCTCTCGCTCGCTCTCTCCCTCGGCCCCTCTCCCCTCCACCCCAACCACTTTCCCGCTCCATTGCCCCCGTCCCCATCCACCACTCTCCCCTTTTTATCTTTTCCTCTCACTCTGTCTCTCCTCACACCCTCCTGCCTCTCTCGCCATCCATCCTCCTCTCTCTCTCGCTCTGGCTCTCTCTATCTCTCTCTCTCTCTCTCTCTCTCTCTTTTCTCTCTCTCTCACTCACTCTCTCTCTCTCTCTCTCTCTCTCTCTCTCTCTCTCTCTCTCTCTCTCTCTCTCTCTCTCTCCCTCTCTCTCTCTCCCTCTCGGTCCCTCTCCCTCCACCCCAACCACTTTCCTTCTCCAGTGGCCCCGTCCCCATCCACCACTCACCCCATTTTCTCTTTTTCTCTCACTCTGTCTCTCCCCACACCCTCCTCCCTCTCTTTCCCTCCATCCTCCTCTCTCTCTCTCTCGCGCGCTCTCTCTCTCGCACGCGCACGCTCGCTCCCTCCCGCCCTCCTCCCCCCTCGCTCCATCCCCTTCCCCTCTCTCCTCTCTCTCTCTCGTAAAATTTTTTCAAATATGTGTATCTGTGTTCCTCTTTGCGTAAATGAACCAGAAAATGACACCAAGGAGACAGAGTGTCACTACTTATAACAATATTTCCATCAGATAAAACACCACTCATCCAGGTTTCGCATGTGTGAATACTTGAAAACGTCGTAATATGTACACTCAAAACACAACTGGTTGACGACACGTCGCCAACCCTTTGCTGACTGGTTGTACAAAGAGGAATAATAACAACATACTGGGCGTGTCCGCCCGTGGTGGGCATGTTGGTCCAGGGAAAGGGCGTCCATTATCCTGCTCGGTTTGTGCCTATCGGCTCCATTGGGTGGAGCTGGTGTATCCAAAGACATTCTTTCTGTGTTCTCCATGAGGTGGAGTTTTCATTGTCCAGGTCTGATGAGAATACCTATGGCGGTTTGATATCAATCTGAGATGTCATTGGATTCTGAATTTAGAGGGGCGTATTTTCCCCTACATACTTATGGATGGTTATTGTCGGCTCTGCCATTTTTGGTGGTTGGGCAACTTTTTTTGGCGGTTGTGGTCAACTTCACCGGTTGTAATTGTTACCGGTTGTTTTTGGTGGCATTCAGGTCTGTGTAGACCTGGCGGCTTGCGTGTCCGAACCTACTGAGTTTAAACTTAGTGTGGACAGCGGAAGTATTGTGACTATCTCCGTTTTCTGTGGCAACAGTTTGCTGGATGAATCAATTGTGAAATGATAGATAATAACAACGTAGTCAGTTATATGAACTACTCGTCGAAGGTTGTTAAGCCTGACGCTTGGTCTCGATGTGAGACCAAAATCTGAATGATCTGGACTGGAATTTTCTTCCCTTTTATACCCTTCCTGGGCGAGCCTGTGGATTGAGTCGATCGTGACTATATATGGGCAGAAAAGAACCAGATTGGCGGTTCTCCCGTTTGGAAATTTTTGGGGGTTTGGCGGCCTGGTCAAACATTTTACCGGTTGACCTGTTTTGGCGGGCTGTGACCGTTTTTTGGCGGTTGTGACTTTTTTACCAGTTGTGCCAGTTTTGGCGGTTTGTGAACGTTTTTTGGCGGTTGTGATAATTTTTACCGGTTGTAAGTTTTTTGCCGGTTCCGCCATTTTAGGCGGTTGAGCAACTTTTTTGGCGGTTGTGGTCATTTTTACCGGTTGTGAGGTTTTTTTTTACCGGTTGTGTCCATTTTGGCGGTTGAAAAAACTTTTTGATGGTTCAGGATTTTTTACCGGTTGTAGGTCATTTTGGCAAAAGATTTCCAAGGGTTTTCTGAAAGTCAAGATCGTAGAGGTATTGCTCCTTTAGTGGAGATTTTTTGCCTGCTTGTATGGGTAATGATCATGAGTGGTCATCACTGTTTTGATTCAGACTTCATGGTGTTTCGTTCCTTGAGTGGAACTCATCAGAGGCGAAGTTTTGTCAACTGGGAGTGGGTATTTTGGGTTCCACTTTGTTCTGATATGGCAATTATGGTGTGGGTGTTAGGACTGATAAACAAGGTGTGTGTGTCAAACCATGTAGGTAGATTGCCAGAGATACCAAATTATGTGAGCTTCTGTAAGAGGTCACGATGTCACACTCGATCAAGTATTTTAGAAATGTCGAAAAATAAGAACAATACTTTTTTGGGGTCTTCTAGAGCTTCGGCGATATCGGTATATATGCCTAACAGTTGATTTACTGTAGAATGTGAGGATTTAAAACGTTTCCCGTATACAGGGACAAATGGGGTAAGGTCACATTTGACTCATCAATTGTCGCAATACTTGAAACATAATGGTTTTAAAGATTCGCCTTTTCATTCATAGGTAAACGATTCATCGCTACGTTTTAAGGGGGCTACATCACAAAAGTTGGAGTTAGTGTCAAACAAGAAAGCCTTGCTAAATTTCCACCACTGTCTGGGACTTGTGCATCATTTTTATGCTAGTTTGACTTTGAATTCTTGTTTGGATTTCCGAACTATGTTATTGACGAGATTTCTCTGTTTCTTGAAATTGGCAAGGTCCGGTTCTTGTTTGGATTTCCTTGATTTCCTATAAAACGTTTTCCCCTAATTCTCATCTCGTATCCGATTTTGCTAGACATCCAAGCTTTATCATCTGGGTGACCGGTGACTATTGTGTTTTGTATTCTAGCAGTGGCTGCATTAGTACTATTTGTGGTAATCGTCTTCTACCAGCTATCAACATCGTGCTCGCCGGAAAGGGTGTTCCACGGAGCATTGGCTAGATTGGCTTAAATTTCACCCAGTCAGCCCTTGCGTATTTCCCTATATGGCGCTTGTATGATTTCAGTTTAGGTATGCAAGATGTTATTGCCATATGTATTGGGGTATGATCTCTACAAAATGGTGCCAGGACGCCACTATCTTTGACTAGCCTAATATTGTTGATTATAATTGGGCAAAGTAATGCATTTGAGGCGGGGCGGGTTGGTTCTGTTATTAGCTGATAGAAGCCAAAACTGGTAATAATGTTGTGTAGGTGGATGGTAGTTGTGCTAAGGAGATCGTTATTTTGGTCCCAACTAACAAAATGTTTTTATTCTGGTTTAAATCACGGACATTTTCTATATTATCGGAAATAATTTGCCATTTATCAATGTCAGTATTGGGTGGGTCGCCGATAGATTACACACAATAACGGTCCTGTTGATCGTAAATCTCTATCCAAATCGTTTGGATACTATTAGATTCGTATTCAACACAGCGACAATGTTATCGGCAATGTTATTAGAAACTTTCCGTCAAAATAATCCAAATTGTTAGTTCAGAAAGATGCATATATTTAGTCACATTAGACATAGATGCTATGTATACCAATATAGATATTGATTCTAGAGTCAATGTTGTTAAGAATGCTTTTCTCAAATTGCCAGATCCATATCGACCAGATACGGAAATTCTAAAATTATTAGAGCTAAGTCTTAAAGGAAACGATTTCCAATTAAATGGTGACAATTACCTTCAAATCTATGGATGTGCAATGGGTTAACTATTCAGCCCCGATTTTGCCACGATTTATGTTTCGGAATAGGAAGAGGATCGGGGCATTGAACAATTAAACTAAAAAACCTCTTCTTTACCCCAGATATCTAGATGACATCTTCATAATCTGGCAACATTCAGAAAAAGACTTTTGAGAATTTTTTCGTATTTTAAATAACCAAGATTCAAACATCAAGCTAAGAACTACTTTTAGTGGAACATCAGTTGACTTCTTAGATGTCACGATCTATACCGTCCTCAATTTGATTCCTCTGGAAAATTAGAATATATATAAAGTATTCTTTGAGTCAACGGACTCATATAAGCTGCTTCACAAAAAATCCGTTCATCCTCCACACACATTTAAAGGTCTGATCAAATCTCAAATCATACGATTCTTCCGAAACTCTAGCAACAGGCAAAATCTGAATGATGCGTGCTCTACTCTGTTTGATGGTTTGAAAGCATCAGGCCCATCAGCCCGGATTCTTCGAAAAATTAAAGCAGATATCATCAATGAGCTTGGAAATCTAAAACCATATAGCGGACCAGAGTTTGAACCTGTTCAATTTAAACACAACAAACAAACAAACCATGTGTGAATGATCAGTTTGTAAATGTGACAAAAACAAATGCAAAGTAAACAACTACATTGTAAAGCAACAAATATCCCTGAGCTCTCAAACTAAAATGAATATCATATCCGGACAAATACTTAATCAATTGAGCCTTTTTCGAGAAACAATGTATGTGAAATAAAAATGCATTTTAGAGTGAGTGCTAGACGCCACGTTCATGATATTAACACATCAAAAGATACACACCAATTACCCAACATTTCCAACCTCCTGATCATTCAGTTGACCATCATTTTGAGATCATGTCACTAGAACAGATTCCGCTTTTGGATAGTGATGAAGAAAAGAGTTCGGTTCTAAAATCCGAGTAGGCCATTGAATTAGAGCACTCAAAACAAAAGCACCATTTGGAATAAATGTAGATTCTGGAATATCACAAAAGAACAAAGCAGCAAAGCTACATCCCATTTCAGCTCATATACAATAGACGTCATGTTGAATTAGCGAAAATCATGAAAGATGAAAGATTTCACAGTTGCAATCTAAATTAAAGGAGCCGATCAAAGCACGACCAGTAATAGCTTACAATAGAAATCCAAACCTGAAAGATGTGCTAGTAAGATCAAAGTTATACCTCATAGTTCCTGATAACAATGACAAGGTTTCATCCACCCTACCGCTTCTTAAATAAATTAAAACCAACCAAAATCAACGGTGGAAAAACTTGAAATCATATATTTTAATTTTGGATATACGCAAGTGTGTGTGTGCACGCGCGTGCGTGTGCGTGTGCGTGCGTTCGTGTGTGCGTGCATGTGCGCGTGTGTGCGTGCATTAATTCGTGAGTGTGTGGGTGCATGCATGCGTGGGTGGGTGCGTGCGTTCCTGTGTGCGTGTATTCAAGCAGGCGGGTGGGCGGGCGGACGGGCCACCGGGTGGGTGGACAGATGAGCTGGCAGACGGACGGGCAGACGGGCGGGTGAGTGGACGGACGGACAGACGGACCGATAGCAAGACAGACATGCTATTGCAGCTAAATAGGTGGCTTTCTAAAATATCAAAATAATTAATAGATGGATTGACAGACAACCAGACAGACAAACAGGTTGACGTTTATTGCATGTATATAGCACAATTCATGAAATTAACATATCTCACAATCTGGGAAGCTGTAAACATAAAATTTATGGCTCCATGTAACTCAATATTTATAGTCAATTGTACAAATCTAGGCATTGGTAAAGTTTTCTTCCTCAACCATTTTAAAGGATTTCTCATCAATCTCTGATGTTTTACAAAATTCGCACGGTGTTTAAACCAGTTCATCATCAAGCCGCCGCTCAAAGCTGGCCTTTGCTATAATGTTGGAGAATGCCCATTAACTTGCAGGCCAAGGGAAGACTATTTTAAAACGTTGCCACTGGAATTGACTGGCTTGATAAACGAGTTAGTCATTCATGTTATAAATTAAAAAAAAATAGTCTCTTAACCAGCAAATGGATATTTCGTAAAGTGTTTTTTAACTCATAAATTAAAAGTCATTATGATGATATGCACGTTTATACTATCAAGAATAAAAGGTTAGCGAAGACATATTTTCAGAGATTTAACCTATTCACCGATACATTTCTCTATATCAATGGACCTTTCCAGTTTTAGCTATGCCCCGCCCATCGATAGCTAAGCTCCACCCACTCTTCTCCCGTGTTGGGATTGATCGATCCCTGAACTCACTGACTATCAATTTCCAGAAGTCTATACAGGTAAGCTGTTGAGTATTTTGAAACTAATTTGAGGGTGTGTGGGGTGGGTGGGGGTGGGACTGTTGTTGCATGGGTCTGTTGCTGCCCAATAGCGCCCAGTCAAATTAGTTTCAAAATATTCAGCAGCATCTTTATTAAATAGTAAAAACATACAATTCTTAAAACCGTCTCTTAACCCGTCACCAATTATGCGTTCGTGACGTAGGCCCTACTTAGCTACGTCATTCACGCCGTCATTGATTATGACATCATCCTACACATCAGGTAGTCCATTATGACGTCATATGATGGATGGATAAACCGGAATGGTCCATTATAAAGTTACTTTAACGGTTATTTAATTTAAGGGAGTTGTCGATGAAACACTTTCAAAATTATATGTTATCTACTTACATCAAGGATCAGGATTTCATGAATCCACGTCCTCGGATAATCACATGACGTCATGATCAACTAAGTCACGTGTAGGATGACGTCATAATTATTGCGTCATGGATGACTCGATTTAATCAGTCTCAAACGCTTCATAGTCCGTCAGGTTGTATGAATTGTATGTCTTTACTAGTTAATAAACATGCTGTTGAATACTTTGAAACTAATTTCCACCCAGTCAAATTAGTTTCAAAATATTCAAGAGCTCACCTGTTTAGTTTTCTGGAAATTGATAGTCATGGAATTCAGAATCGATCGATCCCAACACGAACGATGTGTGGGTGGAGCTTAGCTAAAACTGGAAAGGTCCATCCTGATCCTTATGGTCTATGGTGTACCTTTTTTTTTAAAGCATTACCAAATTAACTTTACTGGTATAAGATTCCACTATAGGCAACGGTCTTTAAACGCGCATAAATACATTAATTATACAAATGTCAACCATTTCTGCGGATTGTCTTGAAGAATCTTATCAATCGCTTCCTGCGATATACCCCTGGCAAGCATGTGCGGTATGATATTCAATAGAATATGGGTCAGACCATGGCCACCAAATTGTTTCTGAAAAGGAACAATGACCAATAGTTAATGTACTATCAGTCGGATTACAATATGTGATACCGGTCATATGTGACTCCCTACCTTTGAGGGTCATAGGTGTTTGAAATTGAAATGAGTGAATCCTACGTAATATAGAAATCCATTTCAAGCTTTTTTATGCCGCGCCTATTTCTAGCTATACGCCGCCTATTTCTAGTTACGCCCCGCCTATTTCTAGCTAAACTCCGCTCACGGTTTACGTGTGGTCGAATCGATTTGAAACTTTGAAACCTTACTTCCCAGAAGCTAAATTTCAAGGCAATTATATAGGCAAGTTACTAGATATTTTGAAATATTGTCTGTACAGAATGAGAATTCTCAAAACAAAAGGTCAATAATGATAAACTCAGATGCATCACGGTTGAGTACAATATGCCCCATATTTATTAACAATTTATCTGCAACAACTTTCACTCTAATGAACCTTTCAGTTATTTCGATGACGTCATAGTCAACTACTTGACGTGTATGATGACGTACTAATCAATGACGTCATGAATGACGTAGATAAATACGTCACGAACGTTTAATTGAAGACGGATTAAGCGTTGTTGTACGAATTGTTTGTTTTTACTATTTAATAAACATGCTGTAGAATATTTTGAAATTAATTTGACTTGGCGCTGTTGCAGCAACAACACCCAATCAAATTAGTTTCATTAAATTTAACAGCTTACCTCTATAGTTTTCTGGAAATTGATAGTCAGGAAGTTCAGGGATCAATCGATCTGAACACGCGCGATGTGTGGGTGGAGCTTAGCTAGAGATGGGCGGGGCACAGCTAAAACTCCATTATCTAAAAGTATAGACTTGCAGAGCTAAGTTCTCGCCGCGGTTAAAGCAGCATGAATCATGTCAAAGTGTTCCGCAAATAATCAGGCAATCAGTTAGTCGTCAATATCACTATCTAACTATGCAAAAACGGCGAGGAGAGACCAATATACTTTCTGCCCGATAATTAAATATAGTTAGCAAAGACAAAATACATTTTACTCTTGGATATGAAGCGCAGATATGAAAAAAACAAGGAAAGGGGAGGGGAACATGGGGTGAATAGGAACACGATTTGGAAAAGTTGGTTAAAGTTATATAGAATAAGACTCTTTGTTACGACAACACCTGTTAATTTTTCATTCACCACCGTATTATTTAATGGCGCTGTCCGGGCGTGTGCATGCGTGGGTGCGCGTGTGCATATGTGTGTGTGTGGACATGCGGAAAGGATATTTCCGGCCGTCGTTCCTCAATGTATATTTGTCAGATCAGCTTAAAACCTTAGAAACTCATTTAATCGGAATGGAAGATAAAGGAAGAAATCTATCGGAATGGAATATAATCTGGAATTCAATATCGCTGCCAAGTACCGGCGGCCATCTTGAAAAAAGGTTTCTGGATGATAGCCCCACTAATATATGCCAGATTGATTTGAAATTCCACAGGCTCATTGAACGCAGTCACATTACCGTAGGTGGAAGAAACCTATCGAAAATGAAGATGATCCACCGTATAATAACTCCGCCATGCAGGACCTTGAGAGTCGGTTTACATACGATATCTCTGCTTCTATTTGCCAGAATGGAGATAATGAAAAAACATTTTCAATTCAGTTTTTGCGATGGAAAATACTGAGGGAATTGAGGGAATAGAGGGAAATTATTTTAGATTATTGAAAACTTTCGTTAGACAATGCACAAAATTATCAACAGAGCAAATCTTGCCTACCTCCCAGTGGCAGCGCCTGCAGCCGAATAATTTGATGTGTACACCTTGTATTAAAAGCTTTATATTGTTGTCTACATTGCCTCATAAGTGTCACATAGAAAATGTCCATTCGCAGTCCAAGAGCAGAATACCTTTTTGAAAATTATTACTGAGATGACTGGCTCGATTAAAATCTTCTCTTGGTCTGCAATGGGCATTTCTCTGGGCGACAGCAGCACCGTTTTTGGCTGGTTTGATTGTTAAAGCGTTAATGGAACTTCACACGTGTCTTGATTTTGAGGCTAGCGAGATAGAGGCTATTTTGGGGGTCAGGTTCGTCCAGCCTCCATCACATGCAGGTGATGCTTTTTAATACGATCCTAATAGAACCATGTTATAAAAGAAGACATGAGATTTACATGAATTTTAACATATTCGGCAAGATGAAAGGCCGGATGGATAGAAGAGAGGGATTGATGTGAACAATAGCATACTTCTTCAAATCCACACGCCGAACCTGTCTGTTAAGTTGTCGAAGAAAGACTGAAAATGCCATTGATTTTCACTTATATGCAATACAAGATGAACGGATGGACGTACAAAGAAATTCGTAGACAGATTGATCCCCAAATAGGCTACCTTCCTCACGTACTATAACTAACACGCCTGAGAACTGTTTGTCTGTCGCCTGAATTTCTGCAGGCTACATTTTCCATTGCGTTGACCTCTGGATATGCTGAATATTTTGAAAACAATTTGACTGAAAGTTGTTGGTGGAGATCATGTACAAAACATTTATTAGACCATCGTTAGAATAAGCAGATGTTGTGTGGGATAATATTCCACAATATCTTGTAATTCGGCTAGAGGATATCCAAAAAGATGCTCTCAGAACGGTATGTGGAATGACACGTAGTGCGAGCACTGAAGACCTGTACTTAGAAACAGGCATCGAAACCTTGTCAATCAGACGTGAATTTCATAGATGATCTATGCTATTTAAAATTATTAACGGGATGACCTGTGAGGTTCTGGTCAACCATCTTCCCACACTATCCCAAGTACGAAATCCCTACAATATCCGTCATCCAAATTTCTTCACTCCATTCCGCTGCCGTACTGAGCTCTTCTATGGATCCTTTTTCCCAGCAACGATCCGCGCCTGGAATATGCTTCCTGTGCCGGTGAGAGATTCTTTCACTCTTCTAGAATTTAAAAGCAAACTCAAGGCTATGTCATCAATACGACAACCCCCTGAGTGGTATTACGTAGGCCCGCGGTTTGCCAACATAATGCTATGCAGGCTCCGAAATGGTTGTAGTTCTTTAAACCGACATCTATTTGACAACTTTCTGTCGGAATCTGCCAGTTGTTCTTGTGGGCACAATGATGAATCTACACACCACTACCTCTTACATTGTGCCCTTTTTAACTAGCAAAGAGTCGTTTTCCAAAATCAGCTTGCCTTGAACGATATTTCTCTTGCTAATCTTATGGTCAACCAGCTTCTATACGGGACTTACACTACCAACTTGGAAATGAACAAACTGATCTGTAATACGGTATGTCAATACATAATTAACACCAACCGCTTTCAGTAGCTTCCTGTTTGCGAACTTATAGTTTAAGGGGTAAATGGACAGCAGCCCAACACGTACAGGTCGGGGCGAAGGCAGCACCTAGAGCTCACCTCTGCTATTCTTCCATTTGATCTTATTCCTCGCTCTCTCTATCTCTCACCCTCTCCCCTACCCCCCCTTCCCCCTCTCCCTTTCTATCTCGGTCTTTTTTCCTACTCTCCCCCACCTCACACTCAACATTCACATACTTATGCACACCAATAGACTACAATTAATTAAACTATTATGATTTGCCGCCATTTTGTTGTAAAAAAGTTTTGAGTAATCTGTATGTGTATGGGAGACACGGGCATAAGACTCTAAGTCTTATCGTGCTTCCATCTGAACAAATAAATCACGTTTAAACCAAATTGATTTCAAAATATTCAGCATGTCTAGTAGCATTGCCTATGAAAATGGAGAGCCTGTTCCTAGGCCCCAGTATGAGCGCTGGCGAGCAGTCATCTATGCCATAGCCTATTTTCACACCGTTCTGACCAGGTTAATTGAATCCAATATTTGGATGGAATAGTCGGGAGCTAATTAGCCGTGGAGAAGCGTCTATAAAAGTTACAGTTCAAGTTCCAGTTTATTACATCTCAGGTCACATCGTGACATATGGGTTATACAGTATGCAATAATTTATATACACAGGGGTTGTTGAGATATTAGACAATTTCATTTTCAGCCTTATTTTTATGATTTACAGAGCTTATCGTCGTCGTCGTCGTCGTCGTCGTCGTCGTCGTCGTCGTCGTCGTCAATGCCATCATCACCATTACAATTATTGGTCATGATCATCATCTAAGTAACAACTAGTAACTATTTGCACAGACTTACCAGTCTATGGAGTGTGTGCAGATCATGGGCCATCAACACCTTATCTTGATATCCAGCATTCACCAAGAACTTTATAAATCCAATGCGTTGTGCATCGCTCGGCATGTCTAGCGTGTTAAACTGGTAAATAGGCGTGTCAAGTCCAAACAAATCGTACTCGCAATACATTCCAGTTTGAGCAAATTCATCAAGTACTTCATAGTCTGCAATTGTTCCTATAATAAAATTATATAGGAAGCATTCTAAAATTAGTGAAACCAATCACCAATAGACGGACCTATTTCTAGGTATGTCCCGCCCATCTATAGCCATGCTCCGCCCATGCGTTGTGCGAGTTGAGGTCGATTTATATACTTCGAACCTTGAATTCACAGAATCCCATTTCAAGGTAGCTATACAGGCAAGCTTTTGAACATTTTGAAACTAATTTGTCTGGGTGCTGTTAGCAGTAACAGCACCCACTCAAATTACGTGTTTAAAATATTCAACATATTCTTTATTAAATTGTAAAGACAAACAATTCGTACACTTGACGGACAATTCAATGGCGGAGCTAGATTATGACATCAGCCTGCATGTGACGTAAATTATTATGACGGCATATACTTGAGTGGCAGATCGGATCCATCCAGCGTTATAGTCTGAATGTCATATTAAATAAGCTGGTTATAACCATTGGATGATCTGATGAGGTTGATCTGAAAATATAGAGAAGTTGTGTAACTGTAGATGTTCTGCGACACGCATGCGGGTGGGGATTGTCTACCGATAGAAAGACAAAATGGTTACTTTGATTTCCTAGTAGAAGCCATTGAAACTTAGAGGGGAGATTCAATGGATGAATGCGATCTGCCACTAAAGTATATAACGTCATAATTAAGCACGTCACCTGTAAGCTGACGTCACGCTCAAAATCCGTCATGAATATCCTAGCTATGTTCGCCGTGACCTTTGAATACTCAATTGGTTGTACGAATTGTATGTGTTTACTATTTAATCCAGATTTTGTTGACTATTTTGAAACTCATTTGATTCGGCGCTGTTGTTGCATAGGCAGCAACAGAGTCAAATTAGTTGCAAAGTGTGTATGTATATGGGTTAACGTTGATGTTGCCACTAACTGTACCGGGAATCACTAAGAGAAACATAATCATCTTACTGTCAAGATGTGACATAACAGTTTTGTCCGCGATTGCTCCTGCTTCTTGCAGTATTCTGGCAATTTCAATTGGTGCTTGAGGATCCCGACCTGGGTGGATGATGAGAGGAGCACCTAGGCTTGATTGAACTTCAGCAGCAGCTAACAGAGCACGCCTTTCACATGCTAGTAAAATGAGATAATCAAATAATGGAGGAATCCAGTCGCTCAGTCAATCATATGACGTCATAATCAATAACGTCTGATGTAGGTTGACGTCATAATCAACTGCGTCATGAATGGTGCAATTTAGGCCGTCATAAATGCTTAATAGTCTGTCATGGTATACAAATTTTATGTCGTTATTATTTACGAAACATTCTGTTGAATATTTTAAAACTAATTTAACAACACCCAGTCAAATTAGTTTCAAAATATTCAACAGCTTACCTGTATGGTTTTCGAGAAATTGAGATTCGGAGAATCTAGGGATCGATCGACCAAAGCATATGTGGAGCATAGGTAGAGATGGGTGGGCATAGCTAAAACTGGATTCATCCATCTTGTTAACATGACAAAGCAACCAGCCTACAAAACGAGTAAACATAGCAATAAGCTTGGAAGAGCTCAATGGTCAAATTTAGCCATGCCGCGCTACTGTACGGAGATCCATTGGATAAAGATATATGTTTGTAGTGGGCCCAACCAGCTCTAGATATACTTCTGAATCAGATATGGATACCTACCAGTCATAGGCCATGAGCAGCCCATCTCGCCAATGACACCGCACTTGATATCTGTTCCATCCCAGCCATTAAGCAGGTCATTGCGCATGATATCTGCATACTGTTCCTGGCTGTAGTTACGCTCTGACTCGCTACGGGATTCATCTATGTAGAAACCTATCAACGTAATAATTATTATGATTCCAATGAAATCAACTTTTTAATTAATTTCAAATCTTCCCACTATGATTCTGACTAGATGGTTGTATATAGGGCGCTTCTTTGTTCCCAATATCATCACGGTTCTGGAAGCCAATATCTATGCTTAATTTGTTATGCTTGGAATCAATATATAGGGAATTCTAGACTAAAAGATAATGTATTCTATATACAACGCGTTCTTGATTTATGTCATAATACTGGCCCATGTCGAAATATAGCTATTCCGTGAAGCTTGTTAAACTACTTCCAGGAATCACGACGTCACTAGCAAAAGCATAGTATATACTTTAGGCATAGAAATACTGCATATTATATACTACTTTGAGAGAGATTATATTCAGGGCTTTTTCTATCGACATTGCCAGTTTATTTCCTTCTTCCACTCATCTTTTTTTATTCAAACCAATGCTTCTAGACAACACATACTGTCAAATTTGTTTTGACACAATTCTCTGCTGATTATTATGGCAGCTGGTATCTATATTTATCTGTACCCCTAACTGATGCGACTGAGAGAGCTAAGCAGCGTATCTTCTTTCGTAATCGCAACTTGACTGGCTTTAATATCAACACAAGCGACAATGTAGCGGTCACGCTAGATACGGTTGGTTGGCACTCCCGTTCACTCATCATTGCCTCTCTCCACCCAAGAATATAAATGGGTACCAGTATAAAAACTGGGGAAGTTACCAATAATAGACTGAAGTAAAATCAGCCTACACATGGCGTGAATAGAACATGGCATCAGGTACTCGATAGACGTCAATCAAACCAATAACTTCTTCAATAGGCAATGCACTAGCAACAGAAAGGTCCACTGCACATGAGATTCATTCTAAGTTAGTTTCCGTCCAACTTCAGTTTTGTCTTGAGAAAAATGCTGTTGTTATGGCACCAGAGGCTAAGACTTGAGCGCATTGTGCTGATGATCATCAGATGGTAGATTTCCACCTAATTTGAAATCTGTTGCCAATTATCGGAAACTGTTTCGTGATGCTTGGCTTCAGAATCTCGCCGTTGAATCTGCAGTGATAGTCGACGGGTCAATTGAAAAGGTGTTAGATGAACAAATCTATAATAAGAGGTGTCCGTCTCGACAAACTCACATATGAAGCTCTGATGCGACTTGCTTAGGCGGGATTCCTTAAATGATTGGCCATAACCCATAATACAGATGTTCAAAATTTGAATGAAACATTACGTATTGTGAAAAATCTGCATGCCGATCCATTTGCACACACACGCACGCACGCACGCACGCACGCACGCACGCACGCACGCACGCACGCACGCACACACACACACCACCCACGTGGCTCCAGCATGAATAGCGAATAATGCCAGAGGAATTTGCACCTGTTTCTGGCTTACTTGTATGTTCTGCGGCATGAAAGTGTCAAAGAGGTTGCATGCTAAATGGCTTATGTTGATATGTAGACTGCCTGCTTGGTCTGGTACGAGCGAGTCGTGAAGGTGACTGGTACCTGCATTTAGCGTGTATCAGAGATTTGATACCCTAATTTTTTGCAATGGACAAAACTACCTATTCAAACTAACTACATATGTACCATACTCAGATAACTAACCTAATTGAAGGATACATGCCCAGCAAGAGCAATTACAGATTGCAGGCCATTTCCATACCGTTTTTATCACATTGTAAAGTTTTCAGATATTCCGAATTTTGGTGGATTTTCGGGAATTGTCGGGTTTCTTTAGATCGTGTCCACAGTTCTGGAATCCTATCATATGGGCTTCAAGGCAACTTCGTGAAGTGATAACGGCGCAGAGTCCGGGACACGGTCATGCTGACCTACAAAAAAACGGAATCCAGCAGGATGAAGATGATGTGACATCGATCATCGATATGTTAAAAAAACAACTGGACCAATCATTTTTCAAACCAGCCATAGGATCTGGCGAACTTATCAACTGGTGTGGAAGCACCGCTTAATGTGAGCACTGACTTATCGAAAGCCTGTGAAAAAGGAGGAGATGAAGCCTTTAACATACGGGTTCAGAAGTTAGAGGACTAAGAGGAGGGTTCTGGATTTTAGGATAGTACAAACAAAGAGATCATTTTGAAAGCAGACAATCGAGTTATTGGACATATCCTTCTGATTATTCAGAATGGGATGTTAGACATGATAAATATTCTTTATTAACCCCTTGTTCCAAAGCCCTGGGCATTGGCCAATGGAGATGCAACCGTGGAGAAAACAGAGAAACAAACGTTTGCGGAACATATTGAAAAAGATATTGCTATCGTTAATTGCCCTCTCATCCTTAGGCATCAAGGTTTGGTGCCATGGGGATAGAAGAAAATCCTCCATAATGGTAGGAAAAGTAGACGAATTGATGTAGTGTTTGGCCTCTACAAAGAACAGTCTATTAAACCTGCTAAGCGTGTCAATCGTGATTATAAACAGCGAATTGAATTTAACTAGATAATACCAGGACACAGAATAAAGAAAGGGAAGTGGGATGTTGACAAACACTGAAAGCAAGAATGCACTTACTATCTTTTTGCAGAAAATTGGAAAGAAATGCGAATTAGAGACAGGCTCATTGACACTGCAATAGTGGTCACTTCCGGCGAACAATGTCTCCAGATAACAATAAATAGTGTGGCAGAGGTCGGAGAGCTGGCAATTATCCATGCAGAAGCCGATATAAGGATGCTGATTCATGTTAAGCATGCCGCCGCCACTTATCCAGGTATTGTCATGATTTCTGAGGATATTGATGTATCTGTGATTCTCCTAGAGCTACATTCCGAGTTGTGGACCAGAATCTTGTTAAGACGTGATAACAAAAATCAGATCATTCCTATTGACATCTCACAATTGGGTACACTACATGGCAAGAATGTATGTAAAATATCACTCGGGGTTCATGCATGGACAGAATGTGACTCTGTCAGTTCCTTCGCTGGCTAGGGTAATAATGGCAAGCGATTTGATCTGCAAGAACCGCATATTTAGGGAAGATTTTATTTTCTTTGGACAGGAGTGGCCTGCCACAGACGAACTGTTCGAAATGATACAGGTATTCACGTGTAGATGTATTGTTTAAACACACATGGCAATGATGTCAACATGCTCAGGTATTGCTAAAAATATGCTCTTTCCTCTGGCTGACTGCCCCGTGGAAGCATTAAAGCTACATACAAGTTGTGCGAACTACCAAACTGCAATCTGGAGACAAAGTCTCGAGAATTCGACTGAGATACCTTTTCCAGCTGAAGGACAGATTTAGGCTAAGGGACACCTGAAAATATACTGGCTTACCCGAGCCCCAGTTCCAGAGGTTGTTTTGGCACTCATGTCATGTATGTGCTATAAACGCTGCAATGACGACTGCTCCTGTCGAGAATGGTCTCCTCTGCACACCAGCATGCAGAATACCTTAATCTTGAAAACTATTATGAACCAATTAGAAAGGACCGAGCACCTGAGGCCGTTGGTGGACGTCTTGTAATATTTGTTTCAGATATGATAAAGTATGAAAGGCGGTATGATCTCGAAATTGGAGATATTGAACATATTTTTATAGAAATTAAATACGGAAACACAGCATATATCATCGGTCTATTTTATCGACCACCTAATGCTCCACGACAATCTTGGTTAAACCTATCAAATGCAGTTGGGAGGGCTGTAGACACACCTATACCCTTACTTATCTTAGGCGACCTTAATGATGATTTACTAGATATGAATTTACATAGTCTTAAAGATATTATTACTTTTTATAATATGAGCACAATAATAAGCGAGCCAACGCGTGTAACGCCCACGAGTGCTAAACTACTTGATGCTAAATTGACTTATGGAAATCTAGAAGTAGTATAGTCTGGTGTGCTACAGGAATACACTGAATATAGTGATCACTCAGCTACATATTCTGCTATAAAATACCTACAAAAATTAAGAAAACATATAAAAGAAAGATTTGGATCTATAAGAAGGCGGATTTTGTGAAGCTGAACAGGGAAGTTCTTAATACACCGTGGATAGCTCTATTTTTAACCTGTGATGATGTAAATGAGATGTGTGAAATATTCAACACACTTTTTATGGATATGGTACATGAATGTGTCCCTAATAGAGTGGTAACAATTAGGACTGATGATAAACCATGGTTCGACGGGACACTAAGGCGTGAAATTAGGGTAAGAGATAAACTTAGGAAAGGGGCCAGGAGGAGCCAGCTGAAAACAGAAACAAAAGCAACGAAACAAAGTTAATAATATGAAAAAGAAGGCAAAACAGGATTTTATAGGATCTGCAGATATAATGTTAGATGAGCTGTCTACTCATAATCTCCGTCCATACTGGAAATTAGTGAAACAGCTTATTAGCGGAAACTCCACCTCAACTATCCCGCCACTACTATTTGAAGATAATAGATATGAAAAATATGATAATACTGACTTAGAAAAGGCAACATGGTTAAATAGTTATTTTACATCTGTTTCCAATGTCGATGATACAGGTATCCACATACCCACACTTGAAATCAAAACTAATTTTTATTCTGTCTGATATTATTATTCAGCAATCAGAAGTGATAGACGTAATACAAGTACTTGAGCTAAATAAGGCATCTGGGAAAGGATGAAATAAGCCATAAAATGCTAAAGGCAACATCCCATTCAATAGCATCTCCATTAGCATTGCTCTTCAACAAATTATTTGAGACCGGAATATTTCAAAATGCTTGGAAAACGGCTACTGTGTTTGCTTTGTTTAAAAAAGGTGACCGGGAATTACCTGAGAACTATCGACCAATTTCACTCTTAAATACTGTAGGTAAAGTTATGGAAAGAATAATATTCAAGCACGTATATAATCACCTCCATAGCCAAAATCTCCTCTACAAGTACCAGTCCGGTTTTCTGCCTGGGTATTCGACTGTCTTCCAGTTAATTGAATTGTGTCATATTCTCTCAAATGCTCTCGATGCACACAAATCCACATGTGTTGTACTTTGTGACATCTCGAAAGCATTTGACAGAGTATGGCACAAGGGATTGATGTTTAAGTTACAAGAGCTTGGACTAGGAGGAAGATTTCCTATCTGGTTTAGTAACTATTTATCTTCACGACAACAGTGTGTCTTAATCAACCAAGACAAATCTTCTTTGAAACAAATAGAAGCTGGAGTTCCACAAGGTTCAATGCTCGGTCCACTCTTATTCCTAATTTATATAAATGACATTTCACATAACATCGATAGTGTCTTACGTTCTTATGCTGATGACACCGCTTTATGCTGTTCTAGTGCCACGTCAATTGAAATTGAAAGAAACCTAAATAAAGATTTAAACCAAATTTCTGACTGGTCGAAACAATGGTTAGTCAAGTTTAATGCCACAAAAACTGTAAATCTAACTATTTCGAATACACCTAACTTTTCATTTCCGAATATTTTTCTAAATAATATACAAATATCATGACCTACAATGACTATGCTAGCCTACTGTGCATTATCACCAGGACATGTATTTTGAATATTCAATATCCAATATCCAGCTAGCTTCACTGAGCTAGCTAAGCTACATTATTCTAGTCATATTCTTACCTTTTTATACAACACAATATTATCATCGTACCTGTCCCGATCACAACATGAACACCTGTCGCTTCAGAGGCACGTTTCACAAATGCCACATCTCGCTTTAAACCATGGACGGTGTTTTCTACAACTGCACCACCGCCGTGACGCTATATATGCAAAGACAAAGGACGAGTGTCAATAGAGGGATCTATTTTTAGCTATGCTCCACCTACCTTTTACGCGTGTTGAAATCTATTGGAAACTTTGAAACAAATTAGTTTCAAAATATTCAAAAGATTGTTTATTAAATTGTAAATTCATCAATGATACGCCTGAATTTCCGAAATCTAACTTTCACGGTAAAAATGCAGGTAAGCTGTGGAATATTTCGATTGGATCCTGCTATTGCGAACATTGTGAAATTAGACATGGTTGATGATGAGTGTCTAGAGGAGAAATCAAATTACATCAGACACACACACCCACACGGCCTACCTTCTTCAAATCCTTCATTAAATAAGTTTATTTATTTTAACAGTAAACATGGTGCATTATTTTAATACGGTTGGCTGGAATCCATGAAATAGAAAATGGCGGGGTTAATCGTGGTTTCCAAATCGGATTACATCAAGGTCTGTAGCATTCAATGTCTAGCAGGAGATCTGTGCGATCTGCTAAGAGACACTCCAAAGGCATCAAGTTTGGTTCTGTCACCGGATGCCCAGATTTGTACGCGTGTGTGCGTACGTGTGTGTGCGTACGTGCCTGCGTGCGTGCGTGCATGCGTGCGTGTGTGTGTATGTAAATTTAGAGTTAGGATTGGCTGTCGTGTAGCTCTTCAGAATGTTAGATTGGATGGTGAATTTCGACAGTGTTGTTACTTGGGAAGGATCACGAGACGCCCCTTTCAGAGGTATTTAATGCTCATTCATAGGCATTCCTGGGAAGTTGATCCAAGCAGGT
Source organism: Chaetoderma sp. LZ-2023a (assembly GCA_034401795.1). Classification (NCBI taxonomy): domain Eukaryota; kingdom Metazoa; phylum Mollusca; class Caudofoveata; order Chaetodermatida; family Chaetodermatidae; genus Chaetoderma; species Chaetoderma sp. LZ-2023a. The sequence continues at coordinate 66,443,417 of CM067369.1, read as the reverse complement.
TTTAACTTATGGCACACTGGAACATTTGGCGGATTGTCAGGTTGTACTAGGGGTGTGTGTTTCAATCAGATTTACAGTATGACTATCTGTTGGGACTCCATGGCAGTGTCAGGTCCTCGGACCAGTCAGAAGGAGAGGCATGCCCACATTTTGGAATTCTAGACCGTGAAGAAAACCGTCCTTTATTGGCAGGCAGATTTGATCCATTCAGACAACTCAACTGCGGTCTCCTATGCAACACGCAGTGGCGATAGGTTCTCTAATCTCCGAGGGTTCTCTCATTTGGTGCTCGAATCTCAGCAATTCTTTACAATGGCTCTTCAGTTCTAAGTTCAAATGGCCCTTCTTGCAGATCAACTGTCGAAACCTAGCCAATTTGCTCACACAGATGATGAATTGCAAAAGACTTACACAAAACTTTCTATTTTTCAATTGGTCGTCCATTTCCGGGAAGCTCCACATTTACATCGCAATTCCTGACAAATAAGGTGCTAGCTGTCGTTATGCTTTTTAAGTCATCAGACAGTTTCATTTTCCCCACATTTCTGTCAACACTATTGATTCCATTCGTTCTCAACAGGATACTACATCGCGATTGTGTAATTCGTCTCATAGCTCCACTGTGGCCAAACACGGCGTGGTTTATGGATTTATTGGGTCTTCTAGTGGTTTGTCCATGGATTCTCCAACTCACTCACGATTTTCGGTCAGAAATTAAAGGCATGTATATGCAGCCAAATCCGGATCATTGCGTGTGGAAAATATCGATGGTGGAGGCATTCGTGATAGGTGTTACCAAAGATCTAATACATTTTTTTAACAGTCCAGAAAGCGATCAACAAGAACTATTTACAAACACCGCATTAACGGATTCAGCTAACAATTACATGAAGAGCCATACTTAATTTTACTTCGTTTTGTTGTGTCTGTTTGTTGACACTTACCTTGAAGTCGTTCAGTTCTCCGATCATCAACTCCTTATGACTGTTGAGACTAAGGTTGAGTTTGTGACTGTACCTGTGTGATCACAACATAAAAAGGTATATTATATGACATGCTATATACCCCAGTAAGGTATAATTGATGAATCCAGTTTCTCACTCAATCATATGACGTCATAATCAACAACGTCACATGTAGGCTGACGTCATAATCATTTACGTCATGAATGACACGATTTAGTCCATTTTAAACGCTTAGTAGTCCGTCAAGTTGTACGAATTGTATATCTTTATTATTTAATAAATATTATATTAAATATTTTGAAGCCAATTTGACTGGGCGTTATTGCACCCAGTCAAATTAGTATAATAAATATTCAACAGCTTACCTGTATCGTTTTCTGGAAATCAAGATTCAGAGAGTGCAGGGATCGATTGATCCCAACACGGGCAACACGTGAGCGGAGCTTAGTTAGAGAGGAGCTGGGCATAGCTAAATTTGGATTCCTCTGTATGTGATGATCCTTATTGAAATTGATTAATGTGGAACCAAAAAAATAGGAAAATATGCACGCACGCACGCACGCACGCACGCACGCACGCACGCACGCACGTACTTATTTCTCGGCTATTGCAACACTGACTTGGGTACTCACACTAGAAGTAATTATTCGGTTAGATTATAGGTATATTATTAAAGTAGAAATCTCAGAAAGGTCATTGAGGAGAATGAGTAGACCTTTATATAAGGAATGGTGATTTGTGTAAATAGTAGTTGCAACAGAATTTAATTGGTATTAAATAGGGCAGTAGTTTGACTGAAAATAGATACCGATGACGAGACGGATGAATGAGACACTGATAAGGCAGATGCTATTGAACCCCTCACTTATCTACCTATTAACATTTAAGACGTTAATATTATAAATAAACAACGAAAAATACCAATCAAATATTCAATATTTTAGCTGATATGATCTTTGGCAGGGAAACAATGAGTATTTCATTATCACAACAACAACAAAAACGACAACGACGACAACAACAACAACAACAACAACAACAACAACAACAACAACATACAACAGCGCATTGACAATGAATGAATCCACTTTTAGCTATGCCCCGCCGATCTCTAGCTAGAATCCGCCCGTGCTGTGCGAGAGTTTAGATCAATTTATACACTTTGAATCCTGAAGTCCCAGAGTGCCAGTTTAATGGTAACTATACCACTAATCTGTTGAATATTTTGAAACTTATTTGAGTGGAGCTGTTGTTGTCTAAGGCAGCAACAGCGCCCAGTCAACTTAGTTTCAAAATATTCAACAGAATGTTTCCTAAATGGCAAAGACATGCAATTCGTATAACTGACGGATTATTCAATGTTTATGACGACCACAGTTACGTTACGCATTTTGATTTTGACATCAACCTACATGTGACGTAGTTGATTATGCTTGACTGGCAGATCGGATTCATCCATTATCATAGAGATATTTGCCTCATAACTTATGATTCCGTAATGGCGAGATCCGATATGTCACGCAAGTATATGCCGTCAATGATTGAGACATCATAATCAATGACGTGACTACTGAGTTGACGTCACAATCATAATGACGTATAGGTCCGTCATGAAAATCTAAAAGACCGTTATGAAGTATACGAGATGTATGTCTTTGAGGGAGCTATTCAACAGCTTCGCCGCATGTATAATAACCTCTTAACCCTTAGCACACTGATGCCAATGTTCTGTATTTTACTGTGTCAGTATCAAAGAAACTGGTGTACATTTTTCAACAATTCTGCTGGTAGATGTTGCTGTTTATTAGTCCGGGAGCCAATTTTCAAAAGGGGTCTAGAAGAATGGTTTCGTAGCACACCCAGTATTCAGAAGGTGTGTCTCTATATTATGCTAGACCGATGTCTTGGGTATATTCTGAGCCGTGTTGTACAAGAAAATGGTGGTATCACTAACCCGTGAGAAGCCCATTTACAATATGTGTTGAATGTAGCTCTCAAACAATTTTCGCAATGGTAAATTTTTCACAAACTTAAGCGCATGTTATATCAATACAATCTTAACCAAAATGGAAAGGAGTGATCGTATATCGCAGATTTATACATAATCAACCTCGTTTAAGACACCCGTATGTTGCTTTGTACATATTGGGGCACTTAGGTCTTCTTGTGACTAGCAATACGTTAGCTACAACAATGCCCATGTTTTCTACATTTTTCATAATTAAACTTTTAACTGACATGCAGTGCATGTCTACACAAGCTGGCAGGACATATTTATCACGTGAACAAATGAGAGAATGTTACTCATCCGTGTCAGAGTCATCTTCGACAATTGTATGCTGAACATTGTCACACATTTCACCTACCATACAAAGGCATGCTTCAGTGCAGAGTAGATTGTTAGCCTTGCATTGACAGAGATCTGCTCTTTTGCAGGCAGACTTTTGACATCTACATGATGTGAGTTCAATTAATCCAAATGGAGCAGCATCCTTTGACATTAGAACAGGCTTGAGTAGACCATCCACTATACTCCAGCCATGTCCATTTGGAGATGGAAGATTCTGAACAGCTTGCAATGAACGTCTCCAAACAAGAGCTTGAAAATTGGCCCTTTCGGTGTGATGCTTTAGACTATTCGATGTAGGTGGAAGATTTTTATTTCTTTGTCTCTTTTGACAAAAGAGCCAATAACGGGTTTCATCAGCTGTCTTTCCCACATCCCTGGTGGTATACAACTCACAGACAAATTTCTCACATAGAATTGCAGTATTCGGTGATAAGTCAACATGTTCGCCGAGTTGGGCTAAGCTAAGCTGATGATATTCAGATGACTTTAAGAGATTGAATGCTTTTCTCTTAGCGACTCCAAATAATGCACTAGTGCTATCACAACCTGTAAGAGAATGAAACCCAGGCAAAGACAGACAGATAGCTGGGCCCAGTACTTGAGCAACTGTATGTATTGGTATGTATCGCAATTTGTCCTTTGTGCCCGTACGGAACCATAGTTCAGAACAGTGAAGCGAACGATACGTATATATACTAAGTACTGCCACGTCTGTATCAAGAGACTGTATAACAACACGCATGTGGTCTTTTGAAGCGTGTAGCGCGTGCAACATCATACGCGTATCTGCTTCCTCGTGATCTGATCGAAGTTCTTCCAAATACGACGAATTGTTCGCTGAAATGACAACAACATCCATTCCATCATTAAAGCCACCAGCAAGAATGACGCAATTGTCGGCAGATAGCATATTTGGACCAGTATCACGCCACCGCTTGCTGAGAAATGCAACCAGGTTACTTTTGTTGCTTGGATTGCTGATGTACTTGGCCCATTGCTTTGGAACGGGAGTATTTTCTCCAGCAATCTTTACTTCCAATGCTGTTGATGACCCACGTTGTAGCCGCTCTTCCGCTGTGAGAGATTCCAGTCTATCATATCTGTCAAAAACTATATCTACTCTCTTGCAGTCTTCTTGATTCAGTGGAACTGTTAAGATGTGCCAGTATTTATCAGCCAATTCTCCAAATGTAGACGTACCTCCAGTTTTAACCATTTGCACAATTGCCATGCCATCTACTACATAAGCTGTTGCGCCTGTCTTGTCAACAGGTGGAAGACGTCCATCAACATTTACTTCCTTTTCTAGTTCACTTAACAAAACACTTTTCACATTCTTTCTTAAAGGCCCATCCGTATGTGACAATGATAGTGGAACAGCAGACAATTCATACGTCATCACTAGTTTTAAATCAACATCTCAGGACCTTGCGGCAATAATTAATCGACCAAATAGTTCGCGGTCAGATCTCACATTGTGAATTTTTTCATCATTTGTTTTGAGTTTTTTCTTCTGTGCTAGGCTGGCAAATGTTTTAAGTTTTAAGTGTGGCAACGTGTCCCAAAAGCTTCTCGTGTTAGTGTCCAGCCGCTCCTGAACAAAATTTTCCATAATCTCCTTACCAATGTCACAGGCGGAAACAAGTCTCTTGGCGATTTCACTAGGCAATACCACGCCAGTTGCAATGCTTACAAGCGGAAGACACTCGCTGTCGTCGTTTTCCGCAATATTAAAGGGATTGGTCATTATATCTGATGAGAACATCGAAAGTATCTTCTGCACATCGGTTTCATCCCTGTTCATTCGATTAGTCCCCATTTCCTTATGTACTCCAAACATGTGACTATCTTGTAACCCACACATTTGCTTTGTGACCGTTGTTATGGCTGCCCTCTCGTGGCTAGTTAAAAACCACCTCTCCAGAGCTCCTGGCTTTTGTGTTATTCCAATAATACCACCTCGCTTTTTGGAATCCAAATTAATCGATTGCTCTAAGGCCATATCTGTCCACACTTGATTGAATGGATGGTCTGAGCGACTTACGGAATGATTTCCATTCAAGAATTGTTCATGTACATGGGGATGTGTACTTGGAAGCATCTTCATGTCCGCAAGGTATATTGGCAGCCATCTTGCATAATTGGTTCTGTCCATGCTGTAGAAATATGGCGCCATAGCAGCAGTAGCAGATAGGTGTGCCTGCCAATCTCCAGTTCTCTCAGCTCTTATGAATCCAAGCAGCAGCTCTATCATATGAATATATGAGTTCCAAAATGCGAACAGGTGTGATTTCGAGCTTGACTCAACTTTAAAGGATTTGAACAGCTGTTGCAATTTATTCACGTACATACACACCTCTTTGGAATTGTCTTGCAGTGCGTCTAAGTCGTCAATGCTGCTTCGGCACATCTTAATTTTCTCATCCAGACTCTCCAATTCTGTTGGAGTAATGTGGTCTTCATGTTGTCCATTTTGTTGAACCCATTTGGAAAAAGACTGCCATTGTAATCGCAGCAGCGCTTCCATAACCAATTTGTGAGCCCTCACTCCTCGATTATATGACTTCCCTTTAAGTAGAGCAGCAGCCGTGCTGCTACCATATGTGTTGGCCTCTATGAGGAGATCTTCTAAGCCAGAGTCATCAAACATCTTTCCAATAACAGCTAAGTAGTTTAGCGCAATGTGGAATCCCCCCCAGTCTGATCACAGTGTCACTAAACTCTTCTTTATATCGCCACTGTATCTCCTTTGCCTTGACATATATGGCCAAGTCGAATGTAATGACCGAGTCATTCTGTCCTAGTGTTGTCATCATTCTTTGAACTTGTTTCATGACCGTATACACCGTATTGAATTCAGTTGGTGATCCGGAAATCATTGGACAGTAACCGATTTGTGTAAAAGGTGCGTTAGCACATGATACAAGTGCATTAAATCCACTCTAACTAGGGACTGTTTGTGTTTCTGTGGTCATCATGGGTACAAGATCTACCGCAAACAATTTTATTGGACACATTCGAACGATGGCCCATGCAAGATCCATGACTAATGCCTGTTCCTGGATTGAGCTATCACATTGGTACCAATCCTTCTTGACAGTGTCTATGAACGCGGTCACAACTGGTCTTCTACCAAACACCCCACAATCATGGGATATATGTTAGGTCGATATCCGTCTAAATATCATATATGGTGAATCTAATACGATATTACTTTGAGTTATGACACGATCATGCTTATATCGTTGTGCACTGTGGATACAGCTAAAGCCTAGACCCCCTATGCAAAGAAAGCAGGATAACTAATTAGTGCTACCACAATTTGTTTGTACAACAGGGCTTAAAATGTGTGGGACATGTCCCCCAAGCCACAGCAAGTGTCAGACCTTCCGAATACTGGGTGTGCTACGTCACGATTCTGACCTAGCTTTAGCTCCTGGACTATATGACAGTACCATCTCCCACCAAATTTGTTGAAAAATGAACATCAGTTCATCTTTGAATTTAATTTGAAAATTTAAATTTTTTACACCAGAGTAGTAAGGGTTAAAAAGGATTATGGGACTTCAGAAGTCAAAGTATATAAACCGATTCCAACATGTGTAAAAATGTGGGCGGAGCTTAGCTACAAATGGGCGGGACATAGCTAGAAATGTATCCCTGCATTCCATTATTATATATCATAGTTATTTCAAATGACTTACGGATATTGCCGAATCCAGCCCAGGTTCTCGATGCTAAATGGTAGATTAGGGTTGTCCTTGAAGAAGGGGTTTATTGGTGGTCGGTAACCTACGCTAAAATCCAAACTCAGATGTTCGTGTGGCATTGTAATGCCCAGTTCTGACGGCGATATTGCGCCCAACACTGAATCATAAAACGTAATAAAACAGATCACACAGAATTTATATCATCGCAATTTGAGAGCTATCACCCTTTTTAATGTTTTAGATCGTTTTGGTGTCTTTCTTTCGTTCATTCTTTCTTTCGTTCTTCCTTCCTTCTTTCCTTCTTTTCTTTCGATCTTTCTTTTTTAAATTTTTTGACAAGATGCATAGCGTATTTTAGTTGTGTTATATCAATACACGCTACTACTACTACTACTACTACTACTACTACTACTACTACTACTACTACTACTACTACTACTACTGCTACTACTACTACTACTACTACTACTGCTACTACTACTACTACTACTACTACTACCACTACTACTACTACTACTACTACTACTACTACTACTACTACTACTACTACTACTGCTGCTGCTGCTGCTTTTCCAATATTCTGGAATTTTTCCCAGATTCTTTCATGATTTTCAGGATTTTTCCAGGATAACACCAAACGGTGTGGAATCATAGCGTATGATCACACTTTGTTAAGATTTGAACCAGCAGTTTCCGTGATATCCATAGATCCAGAATTTGATCAGATCCGGATCCGGTTTCTTTTCTCTGGAAATCCCCTTGTACGGCAAGTTCCTTCATTGTGGTTAAATTTGAGCCAAATTGGATCAGTAGTTAGTTACAGCTCCGGACAGACACACGGATAGACTCACAGAAGACACACAGACAGACACACATGCATACACCAACGTAGCACACTTTCACCCTTATTGGGCGGGGCCGCGATGGTAACTATGACATGTTGTGTCACTCAAGTACCTGACGTCATTGATTGAGCCATCATATTCAATGACGTGACTACTGAGTTGACGTCACAATCATAATGACGCATAGCTTCGTCATGAAAATCGAAAAGTCCGTTATGAAATGTAAGAAAATAAATAATACTTATCAAAAAGTAGATCCAGGAAGCATTTAATATGTTGATTCCGTGGCTGCATTGTGTTAATATTACATTCCAAACGACGAATCCAATCTGTCACTCTCAAGTAAATGACGCCATTATTAACTACGTCACACATAGGCCGACGTCACAATCAAAATGCGTAATGAATTACGAATATAAGTCCGTCATGAAATTTTAAAAGTCCGTCAAATGTACTAATTGTATTTCTTTGCTATTTAATAAATATTCTGTTGAATATTTTGAAACTAATTTGACTTGGCGCAGTTGTTGCCAAAGTCATCAACACGCACGCACGCAGTAAAATTAGTTTTCGATCCCAACACGCTCAAAGCATGGGCGGAGCTTAGCTAGAGATGGACGGGGACTAGGTAAAAGTGGATTCATCTATTGTGTATGCTAATGCATACATTGTGCAAAATCTATCTTTTAATTATTTGATATGAGTGACATGTCCAGACGATTTTCTCTAGAAATTCAAGGACATGACATATGTTCCTCTTTTTAGCTGGATGGAGTTATATTCCATATGCAGACCAAACGTTATTTGGTGCGAAATCCGTAGAGGGATCCGATCGATATATAATTTTTTGAAGAATATATGGTGAAAATAAAATTATTTTCTTACGTAAAAAATGTATATGTAAAAAAAAACCCTAAATGATCTGTTATTGTCTTTTAAACAGTACACTACTGAAGATATATTCTTTAAACAATATACTTAAATCTTATGCCAGTTGGATACGATTTGTTCAATGTAAAAGGCCAGCCATTTCGTTAACGGTCACTCAATAGCGAACATGTGGTGCTGGTGGCCGCATGTCTCACTTTATACAAAGACACATCCATATTCGGATTCTACGCCCAAAATTAGATAAGAAACCACCCGCAGACCGTTTTGGTATTTGCAATATTCCGGCTAATTAAATGTTAGCTAGCTCTTGTACTATATATGATGGCAAACGTTAAAATATACTATCAAGCGCCAACGTGAAGTTGTACGAATTGTACGTCTTTAATATTTAGTAAACATTATGTTGAATATTTTGAACCTGATTTGACTGCCGAGTCAAATTAATTTTAAAATATTCAACAGCTTGCCTGTATAGTTTTCTGGAAATTGAGGTTCAGGGGGATCAGGGATCGATCGATCCCAACAAGGACACCACGTAGGCGGATCTTAACTAAGAATAGACGGGGCATAGCTAAAACTGGATTCATCCATTGGTCCTACACAATATGGTCATATGTTTCAGAATTTGCTGAATATTAACACGTGTAGTCCACCAAGAGAGAAGTGACCTGGCAGCGTGTACAATGACAGCGACAACAGCGACAACGGCGACGACGAAGATGACGACGACGACTGAGAATGCGATCATGACGACACAACAACAACAACAACAACAACAACAACAACAACAACAACAGCAACAACAGCAGCAGCAGCAGCAGCAGCAGCAGCAGCAGCAGCAGCAGCGACAACAACAGCAGCAACTACAACAGCAAACACGCTAGCCACCACCAGCGGCAAAGCAATAATGATGAGGTCCCACGAAAACCAAGATAACAATTTGTACATACTGCCTCTACTATATAATTGTAAATTGTATACTCTCCATATAACATTGTGAAAATGACCTGGGTGTAAATAAATGAATCTGAATCTGATTATTTTGAGCATTTTTGTACTGTAGTAAAACTTTAGCCTTACATAACGTCACAAATAAAAAGTAAAATGAGCGGTAAACCTTTATTCCGACGCTATTTCATTAGATGTGCAGTATGCCAAATCGGCACTTATATATAGAAGGGGCCCAAACCATTTTTGAGAACGGATTTTAATAAGCTTTCGTTAGATAAGCAACAGTCCATGACTTAGCTACTAATGGACGAATCCAACTTTAACTATGGCCCGCCCATCGCTAGCTAAGCTCCGCCCACGCTTTTCACGAGTTGCGATCTATCGATCGATCCATTCCCTCCCTGAATCTCAATTTCCAGAAAACTATACAGGTAAGCTGTTGAATATTTTGAAACTAATTTGACAGGGTGCTGTTGCCGCCCAGTCAAATTAGTTTCAAAATATTAAACAGATTGTTTGTATGATTACTGTATTCATGGCTGTAGTAGTAGAAATATCCTACAGCTGCAATCAGTCCTTCTTCGCTTTTGACCACTGTGTCGTGTCCTCAGCCGAAATCCTGAGCTTCCTCTTGTCCATTCTTGACTTGAGCGTACAGAGTCCTGCTTTCTTGCGGTCACCTCGTAGCACGCTTAGCAGATTTATGCAATGACGTCCTCTCCCGGATTTGTATTTGCTGGCTCCATGTAGGGCGAATGCTATGGCTCTCTGTGCTGGTGCCCCTTCTGGCATCCTTAGCGCGTTACCAAACGCAGGACATCTTTGCTGGGCGACTTTTACAGACGGCAGCGACGTATTACACATCTTGTATAGTGCATCATTGGAAGTTACGCTGTCTGGCCATCGGCGTCCAGTAGTGGTGCGTATGTGTTTGCGGTGGCAGGCATCGAGTTTGTCTAGAGCTACGTTTGGAGCTGCCCAGCTGTTACATCTATACAGCATCAAGGATACGCAGGTTGCATTGTATAAACGTAGTCTTTTAATCATTCAAACAGAATGTTATTTAAATAGTAAAGACATACAATTCCTACAACTTGACTGACTATATTTAGCATTATGACGCGTCATTCATAGCGTACTTGATAATGCCGTCAGCCTATATGCAACGTTGTTGATTATGACGTCATATGATTGACTGAGAAATTGGATCTCCATTTGAGCTGATATCGTGGAATTTACCTAAGTCTAAGTGGCCTTAGCCTGGTCAGATTTGTGTTTCATGGAAATAGTTATAAACGATATAGTAATGTGGGCCTATGGTGAATATTGTGCATCTTCGTCCGGTCTTCCCCTTCTCAAAATGTTAAAAACCTAACTAGGCCTGCCCAATATATGCCACATGGCCGGTTGAGCGGTCTCAGAATTAGTCCGAGTTTTACTCAGGCTTATTTAGATTCTGACATGAACAGACACGCGGCATAATAAGGCATTTTCACGCATCATATATCTTTTGCAAGCCAAGTTTAATACTACGCAAAATTCAAACCTGCAGTAGATAATCCGCACGCCTATGTTATTTTAAACACTTAACACGCTATAATCCACATGACTGACTTACCCGTTTGTACTTTGCCCTTTGCTACCGACATCTTGGTGCTATGCTCAATCCCTTTTACAAATATAACACCCTGGAGAAATGAGAACGATAGCTGACAGATTGAATTATGAGTGTCAAGACCTCTGTTATATAGCACGTGTGACGTGAGTAGACGCCTACCCTGGGCCTAATGCACCGTTTAAGTGTTAGTTAGGCGGTCGTTGAAAAAAGGGCAACGTCGGTTGTAAGAGAGCAACGTCTGTCGGACAGCATGATCTAGGTTTAAGGCAATTAGCATACTGTATATGGAAAATGATGACTGGTATCTTAGTATACATGTAGCGACCCAATAACCAATTTGGCCAATTTATAAACGACGCAGACCCATATACAAATTTGTTATCGATGCGCCTGTTTGCAAACGGCGCATGGCCCAATTAGTTATCGGCACGCCTGTTTGTAAATGGCGCAGGCCCATATATAAATTCTTTAATTTGATCACAAAGAAAACTCAGCAAAATCGGAAAATGCATTTAGGTGCTATCTAATGGCATTTGCTATTGTATCACATAGGTGTATTTTAGAATGACGTATACAGATAATATTTCATATGTTGCTTTAATATATGAATTAGCTGCCGGAATGAATAAATTTATCAGTGACATTTTCAGACCTACATAAATTACCTCGCCTCGTATGAGCAAGAGCGTATTGCGCTCGTCTCTGTCCGTCCGTCCGTCCATCCATCCCTCTGTTCGTGTGTCTTCCGAGAGATACATTATGAGCATATTCTTAATTAGAACCGGTTATTATGGGAAGAATTGACATTGCGGGGTGGGTGAAGTCCCACAACGTGCGCTATTCAAACACGTCACAAATGACAACCTTAAGTCATACAACTAACTATGCTTAAAAAAGCTAAAAAAGCCTCATGATGTTTCAATCCCACAATGTTATTTTCCCCACAATTTTGATTTAAACATATTTTACTGTAACAATTGCACAATGGGATCGGGCACAAGTTCTTACAACTTAGATTTGCCCTCTCCCTACAGAATTATTATAAGCAGCCAATGATTGAGAACACTAAACCGAGGTGAGCGAGAAACAATAAATTAAGAGGTGTGTGTGAGAGAGAGAGAGAGAGAGAGAGAGAGAGAGAGAGAGAGAGAGAGAGAGAGAGATGTAGGGGAGAAAAACGATGGTTTGACAAAACAATGACTGTGAGTACATAAGAATCACCTTACAATTCAGACAGACACAACCCCATAATGTACAGACACAGCCCCGTAATACACACATAAGGAATGTGCCTCCCGTAAATATGTCTGTCTATTTGTCTGCCTGTAGGCCAGGTTGATAGGTTGGATGATCTGTCTGTCGGTTGATCAGTTGGCTAGTCGAATATTTTGACATCTTTTATAAAGTCGTCTATGTCGCACCTCTAGGACGTTGCACTTGTTAGAGAGACTATTGTCTAATTAATTCACTCATTCTACTGTGTCAATACTACCTACATGCCCTCAATTATCAAGAACATGCAAATTAGAAATTCCACAAATGTAAAAACAAACATTTGACAGCAGAATTCACCGCCGCTTCGCAGAGAAGACCAGGGCATTATGTAGTCAGACAGTGTGGGCCTAAAGCCTCCTCTGTGCACCAACGCTGGCCTGCGAGGGACGACGTACCCTCGCTGGTTAGTTACGGGACGTATGCGGGTGACGTCATCCGATGACTGGCCGCCACCGTACATACGTACTAAATATAGTAGGATTCCATTCGCCACCACTATTATCGAAAGACTAGAGCTGGGAGTGTGCTAGCCAGCATCGTGCCAGTCAAACTTATATCTCTCGCATAGCGTATACTGGAATGATATTTAGGCCTTGCAAATTTCTCTGAGATGACTCTAGAAGATATTTCGCTCTTACTTCCATAATTCGCACCCGGTCGATAAGATCGTAATGCATTTGGAACCGTCTCCTCTTCACGTTTCTATGTGTGTAATTGTTCGGGACTTTCTGTACGGCATTCTTAAATTAGAACTGTATAACGACTGCTAAGCCGCTCACGGTGCTACTTGTCACTTTGGGAATCCTTTTTCTGATATATCGTTAGGGTATTGTGATTATACACAGTTTCTGCATTCTCCTTTGTCCAGTTGGCGCGTGACCATTGTTATCAAGCAAGAACATTTTGACAAATTGTGTGAGGTATCGTTGGAAACGTATCGATCTTCTCGATCGGCTTGTAGGCCTATAGATGCTATCATCATGCAACCTGCTCAAGACTACCTCGAGATTTTCCTAATGCGGGTGTATCTAACTGTGTTTTCATGGCAAGTATTAGGCCGTATTAGGTATCGGGAGAAAGGTATCGATCTACTGATCAACTTGTATGAGAATTGATGGATTCGATCTGACACTGAAGTATATGACGTCATAATCAACAGGTCACACGTAGGCTGAGGCCAGAGTCACAAAAAGTGTAATAAATGACATATCTAGTTCCGGTATGAACATTTCAAAGTCCGTACAGTGCATGAAGTGCGTGTCGTTGGTGGAGTTACTATTTAGTAAGTATTCTGTTGAATAGTTTGAAACTATTTTGCCATAGGTAGCAACAGCACCCAGTCAAATTAGTTTGAAAATATTCAAATGCTTACCTGTACAATTATCGTGAAAAATGAGATTCTGAGTATTCAGCGTTCCAAGTATATAAATCGAACCAACACGCACAAACGTGTGCGGAGCTTGGCTAAGAATGGGCAAGGCAATTCATTTACCTCACCCGTTACAGAAGAGGAATATGTGTCACGCTTTCGTGGTCGTGCTTGACTATGTAATATACTTCGTCTATGTATGGTCGTTATATGGCTAACGCCACAACTGAGGAATATGCTACAAGTACCGCTCGATTGACAGCTTTTTAAGAGCCAATGGCAATAAATAATTGTTAATGTCATATGCAGTAATACTTCCCAGTCAAATTATGTTCAACAGAATAGTATTTACTAAATGTATGAATCTATTGTAACGCTTAAGTATATGACGTCATATTGAATGACGTCACATGTAGGCTGGCGTCACAATCAAAAAGCGTGATGAATGACGTAGCTAAGTCCGTTTCGAACTTCTAAAATTCCGTCAAGTTTACGAATTGTATATCTTTATTACGTAAGACATTTTGTAAAATATTTTTTAACTAATTTAACTGTGCGCTGATGTTGCCATAGGCACACAGTTAAATTAGTTTCAAAATATTCAACAGCCTACCTGTATATTTGTCTGGATATTAGAATGTGTGGCCAGCAATGATTTGCAATGGTTCGCAGATGTTTGCGGTGGTATGCATCTAGTTTCTTTAAGAGGGCTATTGAAACTGTCCAGTTGTTGCAAATGCACAGCATGATTTGAAGCACATGTATCATCATGCATTTACATCATAACTATCAGAGCGAGATTAGAACCACGAATCCACGGCTTCCAAAAGGACTGGAAGGCGATATTTCGTTATATGTAGCGAGTTCCAATGTGGAGGGAAGCCAAGTTTCCCCTCTTCCTATGCTTCTCAATGCCCCGATATGTGCGTGCGTGCGTGCGTGCGTGCGTGCGTGCGTGCGTGCGTGCGTGCGTGCGTGCGTGCGTGCGTGCGTGCGTGCGTGCGTGCGTGCGTGCGTGCGTGCGTGCGTGCGTGCGTGCGTGCGTGCGTGCGTGCGTGCGTGCGTGCGTGCGTGCGTGCGTGCGTGCGTGCGTGCGTGCGTGCGTGCGTGCGTGCGTGCGTGCGTGCGTGCGTGCGTGCGTGCGTGCGTGCGTGCGGTGGGCGGGCGGGCGGGCGGGCGGGCGAGCGGGTGGGCGGGCGGGCGGGAGGGCGGGAGGGCGGGCGGGCGTGTGTGCGGGGGTGGGGTGGGTGTGGGTGGGTGGGAGGGGCGGAGCTGTAAGGGCTGGGGTTGAGGTGGTGGATGGGGAGGGTGGGGTGTACTGTCATCATTCATTTCTGTGGTACCGCATAGGTATAATTCTGTTTTAGCTTCATTCACGAAGAGGTTTGCAGCCTTGAGCTGTTCTTCAGCTATTGGAACTAGTGTATCAAAATTACCCTTTTCCTCGTCGGTAAAGTCCACATCATCTTTTTACCCAAGTGGCACACCTATGATTGGGATTGAAGGGTTTGGTATTGTACAGTGTTCTCGAGCAGATGATCGTGCTGCGGCGTGATGGCGAGTGAAACGCACTGCTGGTAAATGAATACACTGTGGTGATCCTATTGATGTTTCAAACTGCGCATAAAGCGTTGCTTTGACGCGAACATTTAGTTTTGTGTTTGTCAATGTGTGTCTCACGAGGCGTAGTATGCCATCAGCTCAGCCAGCTCGATGGATCTGTGGTTCCTTGATGGTATCAAATGTACGGGACATGCTGCTTCCCATCTTGTAGATGTCCCAATGCCTTGATAATTCTACTGATGTCAACATTCGTTATGCCCAGACTACCACAGCGCAACTACGTCCTCTCTTAAAACCACTCTGCCAGTTTCTAGTAGGCCCTATATTTATAATGTGACATTTTATTTGATAGAACTTTTCAGATGCTATTCAAAGGTACTATTGGCTATGTTCAGGTGGTATCGTAGACATTGTGAGTGCGATGACTTACCTGCATAGGACTTAGTTACCGTGATATTGGGTTTCTTGAAATTGAGTGTTCGATCAATTCCAAAACTAGCCAATTGTGGGCGGAGCTTAGCTAGAAATGGGTGTAGCATAGCTATAAATGGATGTCTCTATTATGACGTTAATTTCGTATTCTCAGTGACCCAAATAAAGGAACCATGATGCAACTTTTGAAAACACTTAGATTGTTCATATTTTTTTTACAGAAATTTAATAAGTAATATATATATTTTCATAATAATATAAAAAATAATATTTTATAAATACTTTTTTTTAAATAAATTATTGTAAGACTACCGTTTTTAACTATTGCTAAAATGTTTTAGAATGAGACATTGTGTTTAAACTTATTAGAAAGCTTTGAAATTTAAAGAAATAATTTAAGACCAGAGATAAGAGGATGTTGCGTTTGTAACTATATTTTGTCACGTATTGGTAAAATCTCTTCGTAGCGAATCCTTAACCCTTACCACTCTGATGTCAAAATTTATTAAATTTTTCTAATTTAATTAAAAGATGAACTAGTGCTCATTTTTCAACAAATTTGATGGAAGATGTTGTTGTCGTAGACAGCAACATTGTCCACCAAAATTGTTGAAAAATGTACACCAGTTTCTTTCCTATTGGCCCAGTAAAACAAAGAAAATTTACATCAGTGTGCTAAGGGTTAATCCTTAATGCAATATTGGAAGAAAATGAAGTGGTGTGCATGTACGAAATAATAGCTTACGTTATAAACATAATCTCACACAAGTTGTCATTTCGCATCCAAAAAATTTATCACAATCGCTTTGTTTAAATCGCTAAAGCTGGTTCATTTTGGCATCTTACTAAACTCGTGTGGTAAATTTAATACGACTTTAAAACTCGCGTGAGATCATTTGTTTATCAGACATCAGAAAGCCAACATATTGTAGATATAGGACGTCTTGTGGGCCGATGGTTTTTCTTCTTACGGGACGCCTTAAGATTGTAGCTGGCTTCTTGAGAAACTCGTATTTCGTGTAAGAACCAAATTGCAAATGGAAATGAAAGGGAGAATATCTGAGCACACGAATTCAGTACATGACGACGGAAATTATTACAAACATAACATAATTCAAATTGTCTGATGTTTGGAGATATGAGTCCGTACTTGAGATAACCGTACTTGAGATAAATAATGTTAGACTCCGCATTGCTTATAACGTGAGAAAATTAACCACTCAATTAGAAGAATAAAAGTCAATGAAATGATTAACCCTGAATAGTTCATTAATTTGACGATAACTTGGTAATGCTGTGGATGAGAGGTGTTGTTGTTGCCTTGGTGCTTGGGTGTTCATGAGGGTTGACATCCCTGGAACAACGTGAATTACCACGGCAGTGAACAGCAATGACTTTTACTCTGCATTGGTATGCAAGTAATAGGGTATTGTCCTCTTCCCACTTTGCAATGTTTTAATCGGTATATAGATAGATAGCTTAATGGAAATTATTAACCCTTAGTTAGCCCCTGTGAATCAGTCCCTTATGTTGATATCATGCCGTGTGATAGCAACAGCATTCAGTAACGTGAGCGGCTAGCGACCCTGATGTCAGAGCAAACTATTTAGGTGATTTTGAGAGAAGTAAATGTCATTTGTGCAGTTAATTTTGAAACCTTAATGACTGAATAATATTCAAAGAAATATGCTGAATATTATAATTTGCAAGTTAAGTTTGGTATTGCCGGGAAGGTATTGTGCTGAATATCACGATTCAATAAGTCATTTTGACTTAAGATCGTTGTGATAAAAGATATTTAAGGTTATAGAATATTGGTCTCAAATTCAGATATGGCCTTCTTATTTTTGTCATGCCATTCGAGCATGTGTTGTGGGCAGTGGTGGGAGGCAATGTGAATGTAATTGGGTATGATTTCCCAGCACCGTGGAGTTATGGTGCTTACAACCCCACTGTGTCCACATCTAGTTAACATGGCCGAATCGGATGTTGCTTGTCAAGAACATGGCATTTGGCTCCCACATGACTGGCAATGAAATCGATAGCCACCCATCATATGGCATTGGCGTCCACTTGACTGGTGTTGGAATGCTAAAGTTGTAACTTTGACTGCTGAGAATTCGTCACCAGCGCACTAGCTCGCACTGAAAATTATATTATGGCACAGCTTCTAGGAAGAGATAACTGGAAGTTGATTGCCTATGATCACAGCATGGTCTAAGCTGAGTCAATCAAAGTGTATAACACATCAGAAAGTTAGAAGATGTGGCAGAATATAATTCCAGCTTATAAACGCTGATGTTTGAGAAGGATACTTCACTTCGGTCACAAAATTAAGTGAAACTTGTTCGTAGCCTGAGGGCTAGTCATCTTGCTGTTAGAACCGCTGAAACATGGTCAGATTCTGTCTAACGATGTCCAAGTCTTTATAAGTCGACGACCTATAACTTAGCGCGTTTTGTTTTCAGCTAAGTGTTCATAAGAGTTAGATGCTATAATAGGCTAAGTTAATCTAGCCCTATTGTAAGGTGCATGGTGTTACTAGATGTATACTTATGACGAGAGCAGTTAGCTCTATAAATTGATTTGATTGTTTATATTAAAGTCCTGTGTTCTGTGTTTATGCCTGTACATTACGAATGTTTGTATAAACTATCACCCTATATATTGTAATGTCTTGTTTTGTGTGTAGGGGGGGGGGGGGGGGGGGTTCCATCGATTTATAGGCTCTGCCTTTGATGTATGTATATTGTATATTAAGCATGAAATAAATAATCTTGAATCTTGAATCTTAAAGTTTAATGTACAGTTTCAAGTTATCCTTGTTAGGTTAGTGCGAATACATTTATTATCTTACGTTTATGCAAGGGATTTTGTTGGTTATTCAATGATAATTAACTTTCAACGAGCAGGAAGAAACATCCAGCCATTATGTGGAGTCTCCATGAACATCAGTCAAATAGGCCCAGCAATTCAATAAATATCGCCATCTCACCATCAGTTAGACGAGGCGAGCGAATTGCTGTTCTATTATCTACGACGTTGTCGCAGCAACCAAACATCATCGAGTTTTTAGGAGAGAGTGACGTCATAATCATTATACAATTGGGAAGACATTACTATTTTAAACTGACCAGTAGGGACAAGTGAAAGGTTTGCAATATGAATATAGTCGCATGTGTTCGTCTGTAGCGTACCGTTAACGAGGTACTAATCTCATCTCAAATGTTGTATATCACTGATAAACTGTAGGCCTTGTATAGAGATCCCCTATCATTCACTTACCTGTAAACCAGTAGAAGACAGTTTGTTTTTAAGGTTTTATTACGTTGATGTGGAACTGTGGTGGTCACCATTTTGTTTCCTAGACAGATGACGTGTGATGTCATATTATATATATATATATATATATATATATATATATATATATATATATATATATATATATATATATATATATGTGTGTGTGTGTGTGTGTGTGTGTGTGTGTGTGTGTGGGGTGTGTGTGTGTGTGTGTGTGTGTGTGTGTGTGTGTGTGTGTGTGTGTGTGTGTGTGTGTGTGTGTGTGTGTGTGTGATGTGTGTGTGTGTTGTGTGTGTGTGTGTGTGTGTGTGGGTGGGTGGGTGGGTGGGTTGGTGGGTGTGTGTGTGTGTGTGTGTGATGTGGGTGTGTGTGTGTGTGTGTGTGTGTGTGTGTGTGTGTGTGTGTGTGTGGGTGGGTGGGTGGGTGGGTGGGTGTGTGTGTGTGTGCAGATACTACAATTCTTGATCATATAATGCATATCGTGTTAAATATTTTGACATTAATTTGACGAGAAGCTGTTGCTACCTTAGGCAGCAACAGCTTCCACTCAAATTAGTTTCAAAATTATTCCACAGTATGGTTGTTCTTAGTTGTCACATCACGCTGCCAAACTAGATTGTAACTAGACGATTACGAGTATATACCGAGGCAGAGAGCATAAGCTTTTTGAAAATTAAACCATGTCACCTTTCGTAATTTGGAGAACTGCATCAACATTTAGGTATTAAAACCAGACATCTGGGTCATCCTAGATGCATGGATCTGTTTTTGCCTGGCTACACAACTCACTCAATCAACGATATTATGTGTTCGAAAATGTATATACTAGACGAATTTTATGCATGTAATTACGTATACAAACTTTTTAGTCTCTCGGCTAATGTATATTTAAAGGTGCATATTCACATCAAAATGTTTTAGAGGGTTGAATTGTGTACCTCAATGTAATACACTGAAATAAATCACATATGATGCTTTTATTCCGTATAAATTGATATAATCTTTTGAGTTCTGAAGTTGAATTAGAGGCTGGTGTCTCTAATTCACCTTTCCAGAGTGCCCACCCATCACATGACGTCATAATGAAATGCGTGATGTGTACAATGACATCATAATGAATGACGTCATGAATGACGTCGATAAGTACGTCACGAACGCATATTTGAAGACGGTCTATTCGTTGTTGTACAAATTGTTTGCTTTTACTATTTAATAAATATTCTGTTGAATATTTTGAAACTAATTTGGATCCAGTCAAATTAGTTACAAAATATTCAACAGCTTCCCTGTATAGTTTTCAGGAAATTGATAGCTAGGGCATTTGGGGGATCGATCAATCCCAACACAACGAGGTGTGGGTGGAGCTTAGCTTGTGATTGGCGGGGCATGGCTAAAAATGGAAAGGTCCATTCAATTTTACAACTTAAAAATTTTATTAATTTAAACGTAATAAAATCACCATATGCTAAGATTTATTTCATTTCTTTGCACCGAGCCACATAATTTAAGCCTCTAAAAGTAGGCCTATATAACTTTAACAATTAAATTTTGAAGCATTTTGGTCTGAATATGCACCTTTAAATAAACACATTATAAATACCACCATAAGCCAGCACCCATTGAGCAGAGTCGAGAGGGAGGATTGTAAACGGCTATTTTCTCCTCGAAAGATCCGTACGATATTGCCAGCATGCACATGACGTCCATGGGAAACTCATCGAATCACGACTTCCATTCCGGGCATGCGCAACAGAGTTGAAGAAATTAATCTGTCAGTAATGCAGTGACATTAGGTTTGCTAAATGACCTGTATCCAGCGCAGAAAACGATACCTTCTAAACGATTGTGATTTATTTGATGCGAAATGCGAACTCGTTTCAAAAACGTTTCAAAATTTTCAACAGAATGTTATTAAATAGTAAATTCATCAAAAACATAGAATTTGTACTCTTAACGGACTATTCCAGCTTCATGGCGGAGTATTTATGTTCAGTTATGATTGTGACGTCGGCCTATATGCGACGCAATTGATTATGACGTCGTATACTTGATCAACAGATCGGATTCATCCACTGCATGGCGGACGCATCTCCAGAGATTACATAATTAATGTTTTAAAGGACCACACTAACACAAGAATGATGTTTAAAAATAATTGAATACTTTCAGAGAAAATGCTTGAAAGTAAATTTGTTTAAATTATATACTTTTGGAGGCTTAAATTGTGTTTCTAGATTTAATGAAACGAAATATGATGATTTCATCACGTAAACATTAATATAATTTTTTTAAGTTGTGAAATTGAAATAGAGGCACGAGTTCCTAATTCAACTTCGCAACTAAAAGAATTATAACAATTAATATGGAATGAAATTATCGTATGTTAAGATTTATTTCGCTAAGTTTCGCATAGACACACAATTTAATCCTCTAAAGGTATACAGGTTTAACAATTTTATTTTCAAACATTCTGGTGTGAAAATGCACCTTTAGGCTATTCAATGTACCGAAACGGAATACATCTTAGCATAGGCCTATGATGATAACAATCCGCTTAAATAAATATAATGTTTTAGTATATGACTTTGAACTGGAGACACCGCCCTAATTCAAATTCACAACGAAAATAATTATATTGATTTATACGTAATAAAAGCAACATTTGTTAGGATTTAGGGGCCTACTTCGTTGCATTACATTGAGGCAAACAAGTTTTAACCATCTCATGACGAAGAAGGCCAAAAACCGCGGTTTATGCGGTGGTCTTAAGGAATGCCCATTTTTAGGATAAGAGAAGACTATTCAAAATTTACCACGAGAATGACTGGATCGATAAGAGAGCCAGCCATTCCAGTACTAAATTTCCAAAAATAGGCTTCTTTTGGCCTATAAATTGGCATTCAACAGGCAAATATTCTGATTTCTTAACCAAATTTGTTCAGTACAGGGTCAAGCTACTAACAGTATACATTCATAATAATTTAATTTTAAAGCCTTTTGGTGTGAATGTGGCCCTTTAACTTAATCAAAGACATATGTCTGGACACCATGTTGATCCTGGGTATTTTTTCTAATAGAATTTTCCACTCTATATCTATGGGCGCGGACATCTTTTCTTCTACGTCGATACAAACAGAAGTCCACTATTGCTAACACCGATAACACAGAGATGATAGAAATCGTGATAATAGCTACTAGCGAAGCTTTGTCCATTCCCGTCTCAAATGAATCTGAAATGCAAGAATAAAATACTCCAAATTAATAGAGTAACCCAGTTTTAGTTAGTCCCTGCCCATCTCCAGCTAAGCTCCACCCACGCGTGTGAACCCTACACTCTTCGAATCTCAATTACCAGAAAATTACATAGGTAAGATTTTGAATGTTTTGAAACTAATTTGACTGGGTGCTCGCTCTCGCTGCCTATGACAGCAACGGCGTCCAGTCAAATTAGTTTCAAAATATTCAACAGCATGCTTATTAAATAGTAAAGACATACAATTCTGACAACATGGCGGACTATTAAGCGCTTAAGGCAGACTACATCGAGTCATGACGTTATGCTACACGTCACGTAGTTGATTCTGACGTTGCATGATTGACTAAGAAACTGGATTCATGAATTATGTATATACCTAATAGTTATAGATATTGTAGAATATACATTCGTGATCTCCCGAGATCTCGTCCGATAGGTGATCGAGAAAAGTATCTCGTAGGTAATGAGTGGCCATCGACCTTTAGCTATTCCCCGCCCCATCTCCAGCTAAGATCCGCCGACGCTTTGCCCGAGTTGCGATCGATCAAACCCTGAACTCTTGAATCCCCTTTTCAAGGTAACCATACATGTGAGCTGGTGAATATTTTGAAACTATTTTAATGCTTATTACATAGTAAAGACATACAATTCGTACAATTAAAAAACTATTCCAAGTTTATGACGGAGTATTTCTGTCAATTATGATTATGACGCTAGCCAACATGTTACGTAATTGATCATGACGTCATATACTGGAGTGTTGCAATAGATTCATGCATGGTGGTGGTGTCTTAGGTTTAATTTGGGTGCAAGCGCACCTTTGTGCATGGACCTAGGCCTTGCATTGCGTCGTTCCGAAGGAACTAGTTTGAAACAAAAGAAAACTGAAATAATCAGAATAAAACGATATTGCTTGAAGTTGATGCTCAGTGTTGCTAGCCTGGTGTTCTGTTGCATGATATTTGTGCCTGTTGTATTGTTGATGTAGGGGTGAGATGTGTAAACTTTATTAAGGGGACCATGAGGGTCAGTCTGTAAACGAAAGTCTAGAAAGTCTAGATTCATTAGATCCTTATCCTCCAATTCGGCTGGAAACTAGTGAGTCAACACACACGCACGCGCACACGCACGCACGCACGCACGCACGCACGCTCGCACGCTCGCACGCTCGCACGCTCGCACGCTCGCACGCTCGCACGCACGCACGCACGCACGCACGCACACACACACGGTACTGTTCTCGATCTCGCATCTAAGGTGATCTCGTGAGACACGAAAGCTTCTTCCTTTGTGTCCACCAGCAAATGACAGTTTCACTCAATTTATCTTTACAGATTTAACATTGATGGAATCAGTTCTCTCTGTTTGTTCCAAGCCCCGGCGCAGCTTATTTTCTTTGCTTCTTTGCATCGGCCAGCTGCTTACCATGTGGGTACGAAGGATGTGACGGCCTTGAGGGAGATGTTGTACTGTTTCTTCTGTAAATTACCACCTGTAAAGAGGCGTGTCAGTAATTTTGGGCTGGTTTACGTGTATGATTATCATATCGTGTTTTCTCCATATCTTAAACACGGCTAGCTTTGGACAGACTGTAAAGTGAATGCATCGAAGAAATCTACTTGCCCGTTCTTAACTTGAGAACCTGTTTCCGGTCATCAAAGTTGATCGCTCGGTTCTTCTGTTCTTGGATGGATCCCTCCTTAACGAATCTGTCATGTTCAGCCTTTCCACAATGTGCATGTGTCCACTGGATAATGATATAGTTTTCGCTGCAAACAACCATTGCTGGCCCCCAATTAAAGGTAGACTGGTTTCTTCTTCAAAACTGAAGTTTTCAATTCCAAATTTGAATCAGTAAAGGGGATGTTTATCCATCAAATTCCCTTCTCCAGCATGGTATTTGACACACGGTGTGTGGCTTCCACTTCAGCGTTGTAGCTGAGGTATATTCCATTCCAGCACCATCATCTTTCTCAGCATCTGTTGCTGATCTGTCTGCGTAAACATGAATCTATTCCAATATAGCGCTATTTATATGTGTGGAGGGGGGAGGGGGGGGGTGTGCTCTCTAACTTGGAATCAAAGCATGGTATGGTTTATTCCGATTTTGATGTGACATGTTTTTAGGAATATTTCATTGGGTGGCGGATAGTGTTGATTTCTCCTGGAAATAATGTCGGCTTGCCAGACAAAAAGTCTTCCATTTCGTCTATCTTTCAATCCTATCATGGGGCCTGAATGCACAAGTTTGAATTTTTCGAGCTGAATTTCTGCTTTTGTACTGACATTTTTGATATAAAGAGTTGATGTTACTTAGATCGTTCGTGACATTGTCGGCTGAACTTCTGGTGGCCTTGGTGATTATTCGAATAGGTTGATTTATTCATCGACTGGACGCTGCTGACGGTTGGAATTCGATACTGTCATCGAAGCTGTCATCGAAGTCTTCTTCTTCTTTTCGTTCGCTGATCATACCGCCAGTCCTGTAAGTGACTATCGACATGATCATAAGCGTTAAGTGCGTGGATCCATGGTTTATTAGAGTGCGCCGTGCGGCATGGAACCTCCGTCTTCAGCACTCGAGGTTTCTGTCAGGGTTACCTCACCCTTACCTCCTTTAGTCGCCTCTTACGACACGCAGAGGATACGGATGGTGTATTCTAAGCCCCACCTACAGTGTCATCGAAGTAACTTGATAAAGTCTGCATATCAAGTATCGCTATGGCATAAATAGATAGAATACAGCTGGAGTTTCCAAAACAAACCCCCAGAAACATGTTAGTTAGTAAGAACGGTTTTGTTGAACATTTTTAACATAATGGACCTTTCCAGAGTAATGACGTCATATGACGTCATAATCTGGTAAGCGGCGTGTAGGATGGAAGTCATAATCATTACGTCATAAATGATTCTATACCCTTAAAAGTCCGACACGTTGTAAGAATTGTATGTCTCTACTATTTAATAAATATGCTGCCATAGGCAGCAACAGCACCTAATCAAATTAGTTTCAAAGTATTCAACAGCTTACCTGTATAGTTTTCTGAAAATTGATAGTCAGGGAGTTCAGAGATTGATCGATCTCAACACGAGCGAGGTGTGGGTGGAGCTTAGCTAGAGAGGAGCGGGCATAGCTAAAAATGGAAAGGTCCATTCGATTGGGAGACATTTCTGCATAAGACAGCAATGTCTTCCTATCCAATTATCTTAAAAGATTTCAAAAGCACCTTTTATTTTATTTTTGGAAACGAGTTTAGTTATTCTTGAGCTGTGCTATGCAATATTTGGAAACTATTTGACCTGCGAAATAACAACAGCTGGTCCATGTCAAATTGATTTCGAATTAGTAAACAGCTTACATATATGATTGTTTGAATATTGTGACTCTATTAGTTCTGTGTCAAAAGGTTAAGTGATTAAAACAAGACTTACTTGACAAAGTACCGCTCAATAAGATAATTTAACTTTTAAGGACGAACATTGCACAACACCCTATACACACGCATGCATGCATGCACGCACGCACGCACGCGCACACATATACACAGCCTGCTTCAGTCACAAGAAATACTCTGAAATAGGGAGACATTACCCCACTATCCAATGCTTTTGAAGATATTCTGACAATATTTTAAGTCAACATCGTTCACGAATTCAACAGATGTATCTATGTATATCCTTGTTGTGGATGCGGTCATACCTCACAGACAGACACCGAGGTAGCTGTGTCTATCTCTAACTCATTAAGCCCGAATGCTTTCTTACAGTATGGCGTACCTCAAGGCTCGGTTATTAACTCTATTCGAAATGCTTTAGCACACAAAAACACGGCAACGCTCATCCATGCCTTAATCACTTCACGATTAGATAAAGGCAATTGTCTTCTATATGGCATAACAGCAACCTCTATGGACAAACTGCAGCATGTTCAGACGAAGATCAGGAAACGAGACCATATAACACCTGTCCTGAAACATCGCCACTGGCTACGTCCGTCAAAGAATAGAGTTCTTCTAACATGGAAATGTATGTACGACGAAGCTCCCGAATACATGAAAGATCTCCCCATGATCTATTAGTCTAGTCGTGAGAGTGAGAGCCAGATTTGGGTAAGTTTTGAGGAATTGGAATTGGAATTGGAACCAATTACCTTGCTCAAGTAATTGGTAATTGACAATTCTTTTACCAATTACATTAGTTTATTTTTTACACAGTCTTAGATTTAACTGTGACTATAGTATTCATCTATTTTACTTATTTTCTTCTTTTTGATCTTTATAATCCACAGCATGTTCTGTTGGATAGTTTGAAACTGATTTGACTGGGAGCTGTTGCTGCCTATGCAGCAACATGTTCAAGTCAAATTAGTTTCAAAATATTAGTTTTAAAATATTCAGTGTTCAGCTTTCATGCGTAGTTCTCTTCACAGAATGGTTAAGTAAACATAAAAGATTTACTTTTGAAACGAAAAAAAATTAGTTTCCTTTAAAGTATTGTTGTCTATTGAAGACATTTCTTAGTTTAACCCTTTCACGACGAAGGGGGTTTGATGAATGTCCATTTGCAGGCCAAGAGAAGAATATTTTTGAAAATTTACCACTGGAGTGACTGGCTCGATAAACTAGTCTTCTCTTGGCCTGCTAATGGACATTCAATAAGTAAATATTTGAATTTTTGGACCAAATTTAGTCATTAAAGGATTAAAGTCGCAAGGACTAAGTTCACTCATTTCATTATAGTTGACCGCTTGCTCTGATATCCTGAACTATCTATGGCACTGTCTTTCTACTGAACCTATATCATTCTGAATTGTCAGAAACTTGCTTTGAACCAGAGAAATGTGAAAGATGCATAATAATTAAGAAGTTAATTTGATTGAAAATTAGTGCTACCTTAGGCACCGATGACTATTTAAAAAATAGTCAACATATTAGTGGTAGTCACATTGAAATTGAGATGTTAATTACTGAAATGACTAAATGATAAAGTCTGTTAACTGTCTGGCGTAGCTATTCTCACTTCTGAGCGCTTTGGACTTAAATGACATGTAAGTGTCATAGTGTTTAGTGTATCTGATATGTACTGCTAGCCACGCATGCGCTGAATGAAATCCCCCAACACTTTTAACCCTATTTCCCCAGAAATTCCCATATCTCAATTTCAATTTAACTGTATATATATATGCTGTATGAATATTTTGAAAATAATTTGGCGGGGTGCTGTTGCTGCCGTGACCCGATCAAATTATTTCAAAATATTCACCAAATATGTCTTTCATTATAAAGAAAGTGTCGTTTCTAGACTGTAAGATTTAAATGGTTATCCCTCTACTCATCGACATTTTTAAAGAAAATCAAAGATTTTGCTTAGTGAGTGTCCAAGATAAGAATATTATTTTTAAATTCCCATTGAAATTCCTAGCGCAACATTATCTTGGAATAGCTGGTTCTATCAGTCCCAACTGAGCGCCTCTTCAGTAGTGGCGGGAAGATGTATAGTCATGAGAGATTTTCATTAAGGGAGATAAAAAATGACTGTTTAAAACTATTTCATTAAATATTGTTTAGTAATGTCTACATCCTCTGTTTATATTCTGAAAATAATTTGACTCAAACTTATTGCTGCTAATCAGTCAAATTGTTTACAAAATAATTAGCAAATTTCCCATATAATTTCATACATAATTTACATTGACTGTTAAATAAAATTCCATCATGAAAATATTAATTTCATTTCATTAAGTAATATTTTTATATGTCAAATATCTCATTAACACTTTACTGTTTACATTCACCACAAGGAGACAACTAAAAAAATAATAATACATGTAAATTTACTAAAGCTTTATAACTTATTTTATTAATTTCTTACCCACTACCCTGACTCATTCCAGTGTACAATCTCCAGACCAGACATTTATAAAAAGGAATTAGTAATTTGAATCAATTCCTTTTCAAAGGAATTGGAATTAATTCCTTTTGTATTTAGGAGGAATTGGAATTGATGAAAAGCACCGAATTGAATCAATTCGTTTCGTGAGGAATTGACCTCAGCCCTGTACACTATGCTAAGAGTGCTCGACTGTATCTTCAGGAAATGCAGAAACTACCTACTTCTCACCCATGGATGCATAGGAGATTCGTTAAGGAAAGTTACCATACTGTGCGAAGGAGTGCTCGTCTATGGTCGGGTCTGCGGACCGATCTCATAATAGAACAGATTCTGATGAGATCACCGAAAAGCTGTGGTGGTCTGACAAGAGGAAGGGGCATGGCGGAAAGCATCCAGCATCAGTGGGTCTACATTATGCACGCGTTTGCTATTGTGGACGATGCCATGTCAATTTTGACTGGGAAGCGACACTGTATGAGCGATCAGCACGGGGGAGAGCTAGACGCATGCACGATTGGAGAGACATGAGAAAGATCATGGACTGGTTTCAAGTGCATGACCCCTTCGATTCCAATATTCCGTAGCTGCAGTCTCTGGCCAGTGGTATGACAGCACGCGAAGAGGATAGCAACAACTCTGGCGAAACCCAGAAAGTTGGTGAAGAGTTAAAGACAGCATGGATGGCAAATCTGTAAATGAAGCAACAATGAAGAGATCTTATATGGTATGCATATTAGATGACCTCAAAGCTGGCATCAAGAAGACAAGATTGATAAACAAACAAGCTGTGCGAATTGATCCATCATTTGTGTTCATGTCATGTACAGTCCTAACACAAAGAGGGGGTGCAGATATTCTTTTGTTACTTTGGACACGAAATCGATGCAGTCCCTACCTCTTTATTAAAGGATTTCTCCATGAAGAAGTGGATAAATCGGAACTGGCCAGAACAACAGAGTACATTCTGACGAACATAGACGAAGCTCAGTCTGCACTACCCAAACCTAGCGTGCGTGTAATAGATGGCGACGGCTTTACTAGATAAAATGACACAAATGCTACATATGATCAGGTGCCAGAACGGTGTAGTTTATATCTTGAGGATAAGTACGGAATGAGCTCCATTGTGTGTGACGGGTACGAGAATGGACTTTTATCCAAGGACCACGAGCACGGTCCTCAACAAATAGGTAAGATCGCCGCTGATGTATTAGTTATAGATACAACAACGACTCAGGCTGGCCAAGAGGCATTCCCCTCGATTGAATGAAACAAGACCCAGTTAATTAGCATTATGTCATACCATATACAGTCCATGGACCATGTGACATAAATAAGTAAGGAGACGCAAATACACTGAGAGTATCAACGGCAATGTACTACGCTAGCGATGAACATCCAATCAAAGTTGTTGCTGAAAACATTTACATCGTCACGATGCTACTGTATCACTGGGACGATAGACTAGCAGACATTTTGTTGAAGATAGACGTGACACGATTGAAACGACGGCAAATATACAGTCTCAAAGAAGTGCTGATGTAGTACTACTAAGGATATGGAAGCGTATTCTTGTAATTCATGCCTGGAGTGGGTGCGATACAACCTCTGCCACAGCAAGATACATTTTCTGAAGGCCATGGCTAAGTCCAAACTCCAAAGAGGTGGAGAACTTGTCTAACTCAGTCGGAAGTTGTAAAACATCATCGCGGGATTTTGCCCATTCCGTTGCCTGTGTTGAACTGAGGACATGCTTACTTCTCGTAGATACACCCGATACATACAGATGGTTGCGAATCGGAATAAGATAGAGCTGCTACGACTGCCACTAACTGAGCGTGCAACTTATTTCCACAGTTTACACGTTCCCCTCCAGGTTGTCAGATGGCTAACTCTTACCAACTATGAACTCGACAACAATGATTCGGAATGGAAAGAGGAATATTACTCTTTATGTCCAATAATGACGACGCTACCCCAACGTCTTATCATATTTCACATAAGATGTCGAAAATCACC
The DNA here is from genome assembly GCA_034401795.1 of Chaetoderma sp. LZ-2023a. Taxonomy (NCBI): domain Eukaryota; kingdom Metazoa; phylum Mollusca; class Caudofoveata; order Chaetodermatida; family Chaetodermatidae; genus Chaetoderma; species Chaetoderma sp. LZ-2023a. The sequence goes on along the minus strand of CM067369.1, from coordinate 66,412,978 downwards.
CTCAATTTGAAACCCGTGCAAAAATTCCGCCCAAAAGGGATCGATGAAGATTTTTAGTATGCGATTCTGGGTGACGTTACGTGTCGAATAACATAAAAATGTGTCCCGGTTCAGACCCCTTGAACTACTAGGCTATATCATCTGCGCCGTAGGCCGCTCCAGTTTATTTACTCTCACATATATATAGTCTCAGAGAAATAGGTAGTGGTATTCGACGCCAACGTCGGTTTTGCTACATAGAGGACATGTTCTGTCATTAATTTGTATTCGTGATACCTGTCCCACGTGGCAAATGGTGATTAGAGGTCCTAAATCGTGTAAAAAATATTCTATTGCTTTCATTTAAATTTAGTAAATATGGCTCTAGACAGAAATCTAACTTAAAAACGTCATAATTCCAACCCCTGGATGTGTAACTTGGTGATTCTTGCCATGATTGTTTAAATAGGTCGATTAGTGTTTGCTTGATATTATTTATTATGCTTCTCTTTTGTATTATTTCTTGTGAGGTCCATATATAGTTATACCCTGTGCTGTTTAATATTGATTCTATATATTTGATCCATTTCTACTGAACGCCGTTCTCTGTGTATTGTGTATGCATGTATTTATATAATAGACAGGCTAATTTATTTTATTTTCCATTTATTAATGTTGCCCAAAAGTTTAACATTCCATATTTTATTTTTATCTGCATAGAGTACTTTCCGAGTTCACCATATAGCATAGCAGATTGTGTTGTTCGTTTGACCTTAAGGGTATATCTTATGAATTCCAAGTGGATTTGTTCCAATGACGTGTAGTTTTCAAATCCCCTTAGTTCGCTTCCATATTCAGAAACAGACCAACACTTACTTCATATTCCATGATCCAATTTACGTTCCCGTTAATTTGTAGACGGTAACCAGATTAATGGATTACACCCGTTCAAGAATCATTATGAACCCCGTTACATTGCCCTTAAAACATTAACACTCGCGTTGGACAACACGGTATTGCACTCGTCTTGCGAAATACCCATTTGTAGGACAAGATAAGACTATTTTTGAAAATTTACCACTAAAATATCTGGCTCGATAAACGAACCAGCAAATCCAGTGTTAAACTAATCTATCTTTGTCTGTAAATGGACATGTTCTACATGGGAAAATTCACCTTTCCAGAGTATCCATCCATCATCTGACCTCGTAGAACATCATAATCAGCTCAGCGCGTGTATGATGACGTCGCAATCATTACGTCACAAAGGGGTTCATATCGACCGTCATCAAATCTCAAATAGTTTGACATGTTGTATGAATTGTATGTCTTTGTAATTCTTTGCTATTTAATAAACATGCTGATGAATATTTTGAAACTAATTTGACGGGGCGCTATTGCTGCCTTAGGCAGCAACAGCACCCAGTCAAATTAGTTTCAAAATATTCAACAGCTTACCTGTTAAGTTTTTTGGAAATTTATAGTCAGGGTGTTCAGAGATCGATCGATCCCAACACAAACGAGGTGTGGGTGGAGCTTAGCTAGATATGGGCGGGACATGGCTAAAACCGGAAAGGTCCATTGAGATTTTCTTTAAGAAATTTGACGGTTAATGAGTTAATAACTATATAAGTATCAATGTAGCTGGCGTGTGGGAGAGTTATCGCCCATACCTGTATTGTTCATTGCTGTGTAGTAATATAGCGAATGTCGCCGTCAGTAATGGTATTAGCAAACAAGTGTTCTGAGAAGCCACAACGAGAGAACAGTAACCTGGCATCACGGCTACCAGCCAATCGGTCAGTCTGGGGCTTCTGTTCAAGCATGCGGAACCTGTCACGTGAAAAGAAAGTGATATGTGTGACTCGGTGGCTATATATTTCCAGACAGGGGGAAGAGGGAGAGGGAGAGAGAGAGAGAGAGAGAGAGAGAGAGAGAGAGCGGGCGAGGGAGCGTCTTTTTTTTTCTCTTCTTTTTCTATATCAAATCCCATATTATTTGTCTGTAGTTATGTATAATATATTGTCATAATGCCTTATGTCTACCTATGTCAAATCATGTGTAACTTGTATGTTATTCTATGTCAGGGGTCCACAAGCTAATAGGCACAGCCTCCAGTGGACTCCCTGTTATCATATTGTAATGTGTAATATTTACCAAGAGAATAAATCAAATCAAATCAAAAGAGAGAGAGAGAGAGAGAGAGAGAGAGAGAGAGAGAGGAACTTTTTATTTAGAACCTATCTCCTTCTAAACTGATTGTCGGATTTAAATCAAAATTATCTGGAAGAGCATATCGTGGTACACTCTAGAACTGCAAAACAGAATTTTGATTGATCGATTCTGTTGGTGTCCCTCTTTGATTTTCCGAAAACCTTTAGGAACCCTTTAAATCGCTAAGTACTCCTCAGTAATTCCAACGCGAATTGTGTGGATCGATCTGATGGCGGCAGGATTCTTCATACCAAGCGAGAATGTTGATTGGCCAATTGTTCCGGTGTCCGTCATGAATTTTTCCGAGAATTAGACATAAATCCTTTAAACCATATCTCCTCTTAAACCATTTGGTGGGTTTTGTTCAAATTTGGCTGAAAGAATGGGGTCATGCTTCATAAATTCTATACATAATTCTTATTGGTCAATTTTTTACAGCGGCTCTCTTGGATTATTCAAAAATATTCCGGAAATCCTTAAAACGTTGGTCGTCCTAAAATGTTTGGCGGATTGTAGGCACATTTGGTTAGAAGGATGTTATGATAGAAGGCCCAGAAGATATATTCAGAATTTCGATTGGACGTTTTTACGGCGGCCATCTTGGATTTTCCAAGGACGTTGAATTTTTCGGATCATGATCAGAGTTTTGGAATCCTTCTATACGGTCACGTACTATTTTGTATTACAATCTGAGGTAAATTTGACCAGTAATTTCCGTTAATAAGTTTCAAAATCTTTACCAGCTTAACTGTATGATTGTCTTTAAATCGTTTTTATTCTGGGACGTCAAGGTTTACAGGTTTAATCATAGTATACATTATCAATCAGAACATCTTCATAGACTTTAATCGATAACAGACATTTGATTTTGGAACCAAGAGATGGGCGAATGTGCGTGCGTGCGTGCGTGCGTGCGTGCGTGCGTGCGTGCGTGCGTGCGTGCGTGCGTGCGTGCGTGCGTGCGTGCGTGCGTGCGTGCGTGCGTGCTCGCGTGTGTGCGTGCATGTGTGCGTGCGTATGGTATCATCATTCATTCTTTTAGCCTTCAAATATACCACGGGGAGAGTGGAATCGTTCATTCCTTTAGCCCATAAAGTCATATAGGCCTACATTACTCAATGTCTCGTGGTAAGGGACTATAACCTGACTTTAGTAATCACGTTTTGATGACTCATTGGGCGTCGCTATTGATGGAGGTTGACGGTAAGCGCTTTTTGAAAACTGTGCGCGCCACATTTGACCATCTCTCGGTTCAAATAAAAATAACCGACTCTCATCGGCATGTGTTAATTAGGCATATATGACCTACATGAAGGCCTCCTTATTATTTGTTTTGTGGAAAATACCTGATTTTATTCAGAAAATGGGTGTTATTTATTGAGTTTTGTTGATAAATATTCATAGTATTAGTTTACACAGTACACTGCCTAAGATAGCTACAGCGTCCGGTCAAATTAGTTTCCCAAAATATTTTAACAGCTTACTTGTTACCTTGAAGAGACTCGCAACTAGTATAAGTCTGCCTGTCTGCCTCCCTAAATGTTTGCCTGCCTGCCTGCCTTACTGTATGCCTGCCTGCCCGCCCGTCTGCGTGTCTCAGTGAGTGCGTGCATGCGTGCGTGTAAGTGCAATTATTGCGCATATGTCTACTTGTACATACCTGGCGTGTATATAATTATATATTATTGTACATAGTGTATATATGTTTTAAGGGCCTCGGGAACATCAGGCCACTGACGATGTACCCTCTAGAATTAACGATTATTATTATTATTATTATTATTATTATTATTATTATTATTATTATTATTATTATTATTATTATTATTATGCTTGGTATGCTTAAATTAAAGGACTTACCTAACTTGAGGCCAATGTAAGCTTACATTCCGATACCGCGAGTATATCTGAATGAAACATTTTATATTCTGTAGGTATGCTTTAAGCTATATTGCTTATATATGGATGTTTCTTTATTTTCTAATTTGAATGATGTATACAAGCAGACATAAAACGAATATTATAAATGTACGATCTGTCTTGCGGAACAGAAATGCGCACAATTCACAACGTCAACGGAGTACGACTCTAGATTTGTTCATTTTGTGTTTGTTATTTGTATATTTTAAAACGTATCTTTTATTGCAAAGCAGACAGGTGTAAACCTAATTTATGTACCGTTTTATACTCGACACACGCATGCACGCCACGAATTTTAACACGCTTCATACGTGGACAGACGCGCACAGATATACTGCAGATACTCGCGCAAGCAAACATTACCGCACGCCCGCATTCACAGACACATTCACTCGCGCGCACACTCCGCTCATAGGCACACGCGCAAGCACACGGGCAAGTACACGCGCACACATATTTTGTTATGTTTGACATGAAGCATTTCCAAATTCAGGTCCTATAAATGAAATCTATAAACAGTAGTTATGACGACACATCCTTTTGAAACATTGGTAGGCTTTCAATGTTCATTAAGATTCATTACATGAATAGCAAGAGCAATCAGAGATTGCCGAAAATCCCACTTTCGTTTTTTGTCACACTGCGGAACGCTTTCCGATTTTCCGGATTTGTTCGGAATTTCCGGATTTTTTATCTCGCAGAAAATTGCGGAATCTTATTGTATGATCACCATTATCGTGTTTTAAAATTGGAGCCAAATCGGACCAGCAGTTTCCGAGATATCCACCGATACAGAAATTGATTCGACCCCGAGCCGCGTTCCTTTGTCAGAATCAACGCCAATGTTTGGAAATCCTCTTGTACGGAAAGTTACCTCGTTGTGTTACAATTTCAGCCAAATCAGTTAAACAGTTTCTGAGATACAGCTCAGGAAACACACACACACACACATGCACGCATGCACGCACGCACGCACAGGCACACACACACGCACATACGCGCACGCACGCACGCACGCACGCACACACGCACGCACGCACGCACGCACGCACGCACGCACGCACACATATATATATATACCCACTCACGTATGCGTGCACGTACGCACGCGCGGATGGACGCACATACGCAGACGGACAGACGTTCCCGATAGCAATGACACGGTTTCTACCCCTCCCTACCTATTCTTAAATAAATTAAATCCCAAACAAAATCAATGGTGGAGAAACTTGAAATAATATCGATAGGCCATATTTTAATTGCACGCGAGCGTGCGTGCGCCCGTCCGTTCGTGCGTGCGTCCGTGGGTCTTTGTGTGCGTGTTTGCGTGCGTGCGCAATTAACAATATAGTAAAACCAAGCTGCCTCTAATCAGTTTGAAGATGGACGTTATGACGAAATGACGAGCATCAATGCGCATGCGCAAGTTCACGTATGTTACCAGCGGAGATAACATGATTTTAAATATGTTCCTTATTTTTGGCTTTAATATGCTGTTAGATATTATGGAATTAGTTTGACTGAAAGATATTTTTGCAGCATTGCCTTCAAGTCCAATTAATCTCGTTATATTCAACAGCATTCCTGTACGCCTATTGTCCCCTTGAAATGGAAATGTAGGGACGTCATGCAGTCAAAAGCTCACCAAATGTATGATATTTGCCTAAAGACCGTCGATAACACCTTTTATTCAAATTAGTTTCTAAATAAGGTAAACTGAATATTTCTTATCATATTTTACTGGTCCTTCAAGTTGAATGTGTCAATTTAACTGCGGTTATAGTCCAAGAGCGTTGTGTACATGTAGTTACTGACCTCTCCAGGAGGGCAGGTATGGGTTAGTGACCACGTGCCCACTTAGAGAGAGATGGCCTTCCCTGGGCAGATGGGCTATCAATATCGAGAGGATACGCTACCATATGCATCAAGGGGTTTCCAGGAAGGTTCAAGGGTAGGTGGTGTGGTGAGGACAAGGGTTCAAACCACCCGGCAACGACCATTGAAGCGGCTTGTCCACCACCGCACCACCACATGAATGTAATGGGTTTACACACTTCATGCGATTTATCCCTAATCATACTCCGGATTAAATAAATTTGCGCGCCCCACCCCGTTGAACAAATTCCTGGAGAAAACAGCATGGTCGCGCAGACGTTTTAACAGCCCAGATTAAATCAGATATGTGTGGTCTCAGAAACGCAGGCATGTATTACTTATCGCTGTCATTATGCCTGAAATATGTCTCATTATATATCTATAACCAGAAATGGAGTGTTGGGCGTGTAGTTTAGCAAGTGAGAGGCAAATCATAGGCTTAATGACTGTAGGATTATTAACTTTATTTTCCCCACGTTTAAAAAAATGTCGGGGACATTGTAATCGCTTCCGTCCGCCCATCCATCCGTTCATCACGTTATCCGCTCCGAAATAGGTGGACGGAATTCAAGCAAATTTGGTACGCGAGTTAAGGTCAAAATGGTAAACATTAGGATTTGTTGTGGCTCACCTTCGCCCATTCAATCTAGTTTTATAATTATGTTAGACTGGAACAATACAGAAATTGAAATGAAATTTCTTGAAACGTGGCGTTAGCATCCCCAGGTTTATGACACAGTTGTTTAACACATTGTACCATGAACTCCCAAAATCTCAATTTCAAGGTAGCTATATAGGTAAGCGGTTGAATGGTTTGAAACTGAATTGACTGTGAATTGGTATTGCCTATGACAACAACCACGCATAATCAAATTATTTCGTTTGATTGTGACGTCACCTAACTAGAGATACAGTCTGATTATGGCGTCCGATACTTGAGTGACAGATCTGACCCCCACCCACACACCCCATTCTTTCACTACCTTGCTTCTCAGTGTGCCCTTTCCCCATATGTTTATATATTTCCGAAATTAGACAAAAACTGTCAATATCGCGAGGAGAAATGTATTAGAATATTGAATAGCACGGTATAGGTCTACTGGCGGTTGGAATAACATAAATACATTGAAATAGCATTCATTTAAATTCTTGCTCAGATTTCTTAGAATTTGCTGTATCAAAGTCTGCAGTACTGAACAAGAATGGCCGGTATTGCAAATGAATATAAAGTATAAATATTACACATATACCTATTTGTTGTCATGTTGGCTTCGGCTATTTTCTCCCGAGGCTATATTTTCTCAACGCAGTTCGATATCAATTTTGTATTACACGATAGATTTCTCACACATGTACTAGAATGTAGTATGCTCATCGTCTCAATGAGAATAACATGTTTGATATTGTCAGTTCGTAAATACAATGTTCTCGTATGCAATAACGTAGCAAGAGAAAACAGGATGGCGGGATCCGATCTGTCGCTCAAATATATGACGCCATAACCAATTACGTCACTATGTAGCTGACATCACAATCATAATGACATAGAATCTTCCGTCGAGGACTTGGAAAAGTCAACCAAGTGTATGAATTATGTCTTTGAATGATTTATAATTTAATAAACATTATGTGGAATATTTTGAAAATAATTTGACTGTGCTGCCAACACACAGTCAACGTATTTTCAAAATATTCAATTGCTTACATGTATACTTTTCTTGATTCTGAGATTTCAGGATTCAAAGTAAGTTTATATATAAATTGATTGCAATAATACGCTGCAAAGTGGGCGGATCTTAGGTAGTAATGGGTGGGACATGGTTAGAAAATGATCCATCTAACCATAACAGTTAGGTGTGCTTGTTTGTGTGTTTGTTTATTTGTTTGTTCGATCGTTTACTAGTTCGTTCGTTCGTTCGTTTGTGTTCATTCGCTCGTTCATTCGTTTTCGTTTGTTCATTTTGTTTGTTTGTTTTGTTCGTGTATTCGTTTGTTCGTTTCCTCGATTGTGTGTTTGTTCGTTTATTCATTTGTTCGTTTGTCAGTTTGCTTGTTTGTTTGTTTGTTTGTTTGCTCGTTTGTTTGTTTATTCGCTCGTTTGCTCGTTCGTTCGTCCATTTTTTCGTTCATTTGTTCGTTCAGTTGTTCATTCGTTCGCTCATTCGTCCGTCCCTTCGTTTATTCGCTTAGTCGTTTATTCGTTTGTTTGTTTGTGTGTTGGTTTGTTTGTTCATTTACTCATTTGTTCGTGTGTTTGTCTGCTTGTTTGTTTGTTTGTTTATTCCTTTGTTCGTTCGTTCGTTGGTACGTTCTTTCATTCGTTCGTTTGTTTGTTTGTTTATTCGTTGGTTCCTTTGTTCGTTTGTTAGTTTGTTAGTTTGTTCGTTCATTCATTCGTTTATTTGTTTGTTTGTTTGTTTACTCGTTGGTTCATTTGCTCGTTTGTTCGTTCATTCGTTTGTTTATTTGTTTGTTCGAGTGCTTCTTTTGTTTGTTTGTTTGCTTGTTGTTTTTCCCCGTTCGTTTGTTCGTTCGTTCGTTCGTGCGTTCGTTTGTATTCTATAGCGCCGGCCGATGGTGCCATCATGATGTGTCATTAAAGACAGGTTATACAGCCGATGGATGGATTCATACATTACCAGTAGAAACGCTAACTAATTACTACCGTAAGCGGCCAAGTTATTTTTAATTTTCCCAGTTATTCGCTAGCAATAACAAAAAAACAAAAAAATATATATATATATATATAAAGTTTGCCGACTAATAGATGGAATTATTAACAATTCCAAAAAGGATGAAACTGTCGCACAAACACGGCCAACGAACGCAACCCGTAAAGTTAATACGCGAAAACAAAGTGAAATTGTGACCGAAAAAATGGTTAATATGAAAATAGCTTGCCTGAAAAGAAGCAATCACATTACTGTAGTAGATCTAGACTATTTGTTTGAACATCGTCGTGTCGTG